>BQNB010001763.1:0-133911 GCA_026074375.1 Tanacetum coccineum | reverse complement strand
CTATATCTTGTTTGTTGTACTTGAAGTAGCACCCCAATGTTACTATTCCGCTGCTACCTGATTTTGGGGGTTGTTACACCAACGTTCTGATTGGATTAATAATGGTTAATACAGTTTTCTTATATTTGGATAGACTGCTCTTTTATCTTCTGTTAGTTTGCTTGCGTGTGTTTTATTGTCTTGATTTGGTTTTAGTCACCACCAAACCCGTGCCAGTCTCTTAGACTAAACCCCTCCTTATCCATTAGATTTAGGATTAACATAGGTTTAGCATAAGTTTAGCTCAGATTAGACTAACTTAGATTAGAAAAACCAAAGTATTAATAAATTAAAAGTGTTCCTCGCTCCAAGTGTTCGACACCCTACTTACCACGAAAATCTCACCGACCGGGTACACTGCCCGTTAAAGTGTTATTTTTGGTTAAGTCGGCAAAATATAAATTTAAAACTTGAATCATAATTTAACACCACACAACGACACTATCAAGTTTTTGGTGCCGTTGTCGAGGAGTGAGAATTAATCTTGATTTTTATTTGATATTTTGGTTTTTAGCATTAGATTAGATCTAACCCTTAGGATTAGTGTAATTTAGATTAGTGTATAATTTTGTATATTCTGTATATTCTGTATATTTGCTTGTATATTTGTATGTTTAATTGTTTGCATATTTAATTGTTTTTTATAATACACTAATCTGGTCGATAAACCGATATGGCATATCTACTTCTATTGGATACGACGTATCCAACTTTCTATCCAATACAACGTATTCGTTCAAAAATATTAATACGGCGTATTCGGTTCCATTGAATACGGCGTATTGATCATCTGATACAGTAACATATCTGGTTTTTCGCATTTAATTTCCATGTATCTGTGTTTTCTTTCTCATGAGCCCATCCTACTGATTATTTATCCCTTGTTTCAGGTAGTGCATGATAAGAAGTTCGACCAAGGAACTATTACACCTTTCAATGATCCGAAACGAGAATTTCGATCATCTAGGAAGCACTTCAAGACACTAAGTCTTGACGAATCGAGATCACCTGATTTTGATCTATTTTCTGACCAAGAAGAATACTCGGAGGAAGAGGTTGCGAAAACAATGGAAGAAACTATGGAACAATACATGAGCAAAACTCAAGCCGACTATGGATCAGGAATTGCTTTCCCTAAGATCGAGGACAGGGATAGTTTTGAATTGAAAGACCAATTTCTTAAGGAACTACGAACCAACACTTTCAGCGGTTCAGATCATGAAGATGCGAATGAACATATTGAGAAAGACCTTGAGATCGTGGATTTATTACACATCCCTAATATAACTATAGATCAAGTGATGCTTAGAGCCTTTCCTATGTTCTTAACTGGAGCTGCAAGTCGTTGGCTAAGAAACAAACCATCTGGTTCGATTACAACCTGGGAAGATCTGAAGACAAAGTTTCTAAGCAAATATTGTCCACCTACTCGTACTGCAAAGAAAATTGAGGAGATGAAGAACTCTTGATGAAGTGTCATCAACACTATTTAATAGAGATGCATGAGGTAGTCTTGTTCTATAATGGATTGGATGTTCCAACTAGACAAATTCTTGATTCAAGAGACGCCATACCATCAAAGACTACTGTTGATGCAATAGTATATTCCAAGAAATGGCTGAATATTCTCAAAAATGGCACAATGGAACATCTAGGACCAGAAGTACTGCAACTTCTGACGGATTAGCAGCCATACAAGCACAACTCAACAATCTTGGAAGAGAAATCAAGAAAGTAAATGAAAATTTTTATGCTGCTCAAGTAGGATGTAAACAATGTAAAGGTCCCTACTACACCAAAGATTGCCCACTTAAGGAAAAAGGGAAAACCCTAGAAGAAGCTTACTACACTCAATTTGGTGTACCTTTTCAAGGAGGGGGATATAGAGCGACTGCTCTAGGATTCTGCCAAAGGAACAATGCAAACCCTTCATACCAAGAACGAAGGCAATCTATGGAAGAAACCCTAAGCAAATTTATGGGGGAATCGGAAAAAAGACATGAGGAGAACTCCAATTTGATCAAAGAGATTCGAGCTTCAACGGATGCTGCCATAAGGAACCAAAGAGCATCAATTAAAACTTTGGAGATCCAAATCGGGCAAATAAGCAAGGTACTACAGGAAAGAGGATTTATAAGTTTATCGAGCTCCACTAAAACTAACCCGAGAGACCATGTCAATTTGATCTCAACTATTGTTGAAACTGATGCAAGCTCGATACGCCGTATTGGATCACACCAATATGCCGTATCCACTGGATAGAACATTACACTAATGTACGAGACAAGACAAACAACAATCCCGTTTCCAAGTTATTTGAATGATTGCTAATATGAAAAGAAGGGATCGTACGGACTGCAATTTTTAGAAGCTTACTCTTATGGAACTTCACATATCAATAAATCCATACCCCGAAAGGAGAAAGACCCAGGGAGTTTCACCTTACCTTGCTATATTAATAATGTTTGCTTCGATAATGCCCTTGCTGACTTAGGAGATAGCGTAAGTGTCATGCCTCTCTCGACCTACCTTAACTTAGGTTTAGGCGAATTAGCTCACACTAAGTTGATAGTTGAATTAGCAGATAGGACGGTGAAATATCCAAAAGGAATTGCTGAAAATGTGCTAGTAGGTATTGGTAAATTTGTTTTCCTTGTAGATTTTATAGATCTTGATATGCCCAAGGATATCAAAGTGCCTTTGATCCTCGGAAGACCATTTTTCATTCTGGAGTTCTTTAGTACATTTAGGTTTGGAGAGGCGGTGCTTGATTTGGATATTGTTGGGGCTCCACATTTTTTGTTAGGAGGGGCTAGGCGTCAGTTGGGAGATGCTAGGCGTAGTATGACTTGGATATAGTTTATTCTAGCTCTAGGATTACATATTGCCGAGGAGATGGCAAAGGATGGATTCGGAGCATGTTGGTTAGGGAGTGAGAGATTGATCCCCGATAAGGGGTATCTTAGTGATTACTGGATTAAGATTTCTTTTGGCAGGGACTTTTTGAGAGGTGCTCCCTCTTATACATAAATCAGAGACCCGCTGCAGAGGTTGTGCCACAGGTTGATCTCATACAACATTTTTGGGAAGGGCAGGCACGTGTAAAGGTGACTACCACAGACTTATTCAATCTACGTAGTATGGATTAAGGGATAGCTAACGTCCCGTATCTATTAGCACAGTACTTGTTTAGGCACGCTAAGGGGAGGAAGAGCGATGCCAGGTTATCTAGAGGACATCTTAATGGGCGTCTTGCTCATCACTTTGGTCTGGTGAGTGATGATGGGTTAAGAGGATTATTAGTTGTAGCCCATGAGTTACCGTTGATTGACATGGGTGAGCTTATTAAGCTCAACATCTATAGAGAGATAGGAGATGACTAGGCTTGGGTAGCCCCGAGACCAAAGAGGTAGTAGGTTGCTGCGACTGGTGCCTGCTGAGGATGCTCCCGCAGTCAATAAGGGTGCTTAGGCTGATCCAGCACCCATTCAGGCACCTCAGCCGCATCCACCACCTTCAGCTAAGGGTAGGACTATGCCCTAGAGACTGGGGAGACTTGAGGAGGATATTCAAGGACTACATAAGGATGTCGGGAGTTTGCGTGAACTTATAGAGAAATAGATGACCGACCAGGGTAGAGTTTCCACATGGATGATTAGCTGTATAACGCAGCTCATGGAGGCTAGCAAGCAGACTTATCAGGCGTTTGATAGGACTTTTCGAGGTAGCTCCCCAACCGTTTTTAAGAGACGTACCAGACAGAGGACTGGCGAGGCCAGCACCTCCACAACGGCTAGACACACAATCCCTATATCCCTTATCTTTTAATTTTATCCTCTGTACATTTATATTATTCATATCATGATGTACCTAAACTTAAAACTACTTATCTTTTGACGTATATATTATGGTATGATGATTTTAACTTGTTTATGCATGATAGAATTAAGCCTGGCAGTAAGTTCAACACCTTAGTTCGTGAATATGTTATGGAACCAAGCACGCTATCCAAATCAAGAGCAGAAGAGAGAAATTTCAAGTGTGTGAAAGCTGAAGAAAAAAGTATAACTTAAAGACTTCCCTGTAAACAAAAGTACTTCCCGGGAGACAACCCGGATTGTTATTTATTTGTATCGAGTCTGTCTTCCCAGACATTAGTACGGAGTATCCGCTCCATATCATACGGCGTATTAATTGTCTGGACGTTATCAGTCCTTTATTTTTACGCACTTTAAACATTATTGTCAGTTCTGTCAATACGGCGTATTCATGCACATGAAACGGCGTATTTAACAAACTGACCCGTATTTAGTATTTAGTTTGGTTTAAATTAACCGTAAGCACCAAGATAGGAATGCATTGTTTTTCCTATAATTTGCACATGACCTCGCTGAAAGAAAAGAAATCGACAATGTTGGTGGAGAATCTACAATCTAGAAATTTTGAAGTGTTGGAGTCTTAAAACTTCAAGACGGCTGTTCAACACAAATCTTGCTCATGAACTCAACATGGAGAATCTACCGAGCAAAATATCAGGGGAGTTTCTCATTCTAATTCTTTTAAATTCTCGTTTTTAATGTTTTATCTATACAACATGGACGTTGTATAATTTAAGTGGGGGGATGGGAATTAGAATGTATACTTGTCCTATTTTTCACATAAAATGCTTAAATTATGCTTAAATTAAAAAAAATTCAAGCATACTTTTGTGAAATTACTTGTTTAACCCCACCTTCCAAGTTTTTCACCATATTATCAAAGATATACTTGGAAAAGTTAAATTTTTGGTTTGTGGCTAAGCAGATTATTGTAGAGGCCATAGTGATACTAAATTCATTCCATGCAGTAGTTTTAGCACTTAGGCATTTCAAAATAGTATGAATCAAATACTTCCATTGAGGAGAAAAGAAGCTATAAAATGTAAGCTTCTGAGTAAGTTTTTCATACCCCATTCTTGTCAGTTCTTCAAAAATGGTAGCAATGGGTAGACATTCAGTACCTTCAGCATCTTCTAGGTGAAGATCTCTTCTTACACTCGTCTCAGTGATGATCACTTTCTTCCCATCCACTAGGGCTTGTAACTGGACTTCTCCATTGATAGTTTTCACTTTTGCAGTAGCCCAAAATTGCTCAATGCACGAAGTATATATAGTGGGATTAATCGTTAAAGCATACTTGATAGTGTGTGCATTTAGAAAATCAACTATCTCCTCAAACCAACACTTTTAGTGGGTTTCTCCAAAAACGTAACTAAATTATGAGTATCAGCAAACTTTAGATCTGACATTGTGTTGGGTTTTGATGAAGAATGATGAAATTAAGTTAGGGTTTATGATTAGAGAGTATATGAAAGATTAAAATCGATTGAATGAGTGATTGAAACCCTTAATCAAAGTATTTATGAAAATACCCTTAACAACATTAACGTTCACCACCAGTTGTAAGTTTATGCCTAACAACATTAACTTTCAACAACAGTAGTAACCCAGCAGTAAGTTAAGCCTAGTACCATTAACTTTCCCCAGTAGCAATAAGTGTATGCCTAGCAAAACATAACTTATCAGTAGTAGTAAGTTTATGCCTAGCAATATTAACTTTGAATCACCAGCATTAACTCCAATTCCATTCTAATTAGCTTTTCCATCATCAAATTAACATTTTAACTTACAAAATCTCTCTGTCTGTTTTTGATTTCTCTTAATTCTTTTAGCTCAAAATTCTCTCTGTCTGTTTTTGATTTCTCTTAATTCTTTTAGCTCATAATTCTCTCTGTCTGTTTTTGATAATATTCAACTCTCTTTCTGTTTTTTTAACTCACCACATCTCTTAATTCTTTTTCTCACCAATTCACTATATCTGTTTTTATTTTCACACATCTCTCTTTCTGCTTTTATTCTCACTTATTCTCTCTATTCTAACATTATTAATTATACTTAACAGTATTAAGTATAACTAACAGTATTAACTTAGCAGTATTAAGTATAACTAGCAGCACTAATTAAGTTACAAGTACTTACACCAATTTCATCCTTAACAGCTTTTGCATTCCTTTCCAATCATCATTTTTGTATAATCTGCTACATATAAACACAATTAACATCCACTTAATCAATACTTTAAAGGTTAAGCATTCCAATACTTGCAATCAGATATTCAAATCTGCTAACATCAAATGCTTTTGTGAGCAAATCTACAATATTCTAATCTGTGTGAATCTTGATCATCTGAAATAACTTCTTCTCATTGGAATCTCTGATAAAGTGATGCCTAATCTTAATATGCTTTGTCTTTGAGTGAAAACAAGGTTCTAACTATGGCAATATACTCTCATTATCATATGAATCTAGTCAGCATAAAGTTATATCCATCAATCCAAAAATTGGTTTTTGATCCAAAGAACTTGTCACCAGCATTTGAATCAACTTATATACTCATTTAGTTGTGGAATACACCCACGAGTTTGCTTCTTGCATTGCAATGAAACTCAATCTACAAACCCAAGGATTGACAACCTCCTGTTGTGACATTCCTATCTAAACTAGCACCTGCCATAGTCAGTGTCAATATATGCCAACCAAATCAAAGTGAATCCCTTGGATCCCAAAGGCCCTAATTTTAGGTTGACACTTTTAAGTACCTAAAGAACCTTTACCACAGCATAAAGATGTGAATTTTTAGGATTGACTTGGAATCATCCCCAACCACATACTGCATAACATAATTCAGTCCTGAAGAAGTTAATACTTAATGATCCAATCATGGATCATATAATTTCATGCTAACATCTCACCATCTGCATCTTTGAGCAAAGGCTTATGGGTTTCCATGGGTGTGCTTGTTGTTTTGACATTACTAAAGCCAAATTTCTTCAAAATCTCAGTCACATATTTGTCTTGGCTTATAAAGATCCCATCTTCCTTCTGCTTCACTTGCAGGCCTAGGAAGAATGTGAGTTCACCCATAGAGCTCATCTGAAACTTCTTATGCATCATCTTCTCAAATTCAGTGCATAATGACTTTTGTAGAGCAAAATGAGTATCATCTACATACACTTTAACTAACTGAATATCACCTTTGTCCCCTTCTGATCATAAAGTCCTTGTCTATCTTTCCTCTTGAAACCCATTGTCCAATAAATAAGTTGACAGAGTTTCATACCAAGCTTTGGGAGCTTGATGCAATCCATAAAGTGCCTTTTCTACTTTGTATACTCTGTCAGGAAAGTCTGGGTCTTCAAACCCGATGTTGACAAATATAAGATTCCTCTTTCAACTTACATAAAGAAAAGCACTCTTGACATCCATCTGGTACACCACAAAGTCTTTAAATGAGGCATAGGCTAAAAATAGCCTAATTGCTTCAATTCTGGAAACAGGAGCAAAAACCTCATCATAGTATATTCCTTCTTCTTGTGTGTATCCTTGTGCAACCAATCTTGCTTTATTCTTAATCAACAATAACTCTTTCAATCTTCTTGTTCCCCCCCCTAAACCCATTTAGTAACCATGCCCTTTTTAGCCATTTTGTATAATTCCATCAAAGTCCAAACCTGTTGTAACTTGAACAACAGAAGCTCCTCTTGCATAGCTTCTATCCAGATTGGGTCTTTTAATGATTGGATTACCTTCTTGGGCTCTTATTGTGATAAGAAACATGCAAACAGACAATTCTGAAAGTCTTTATGGTTGGTCCTCTGTTGTACTGAACTAAACATAGCATGTTCAGTCACATTCTTTGTCATCCTTTTGGTTTGAGGTGCTGAATGTATGTATCCAATGATTTGTTTAACTGGATTATCCTTGTGAATTCTGGTAGTTAGAATAGGACTGACAGGCATAAATGAATCCAAATTGTTTATGTCAGCCTCTCCACTAACATCTTCATCATTATCTGAATAAACAATATCTTCTGATTCAGGCATATTTGGATCATCATCACATCCATAGACTATATTTTCATCAATAGCATTATCCATTAATTCAATAGAATTAACAGTTTGGACCTAACATATTAATAGTGTTAGTGCTGTTAACACTAGCATCCTTCTCTTGATTAACTCTTGACTCCTCTGTACTTGGAGCCTCACTATTTTCATTCTTTGGATCTTCAATATCCTTCTTTTCCTCCTCCCCTGATGGTTTGGATCCAGCATCAGGAGAGTCCTTTAAACTTTGAGAGAATAGTAGATCAACAGGCCACACTGGTAGCAGTATGTAATCTTTGCCAGGTACTGTCTCCATTCTAGCTTTACCTACATCATCACATGCTTTTGTACCTGCACTACCATTAGATTGATTCCCTATAACAACTGGCTTATAGTTCATAGACTTTGTTAGTGCATCTATATCAAAAAGCTAATTTGGTCTACTTCCTGCAATATTAGGTGTATTCTCACTAAATTGAACATGCAAGTTCTCTTCTACTATCCTAGTTCTACTGTTGAATACTCTGAATGCTTTGCTATTGGTAGAGTATCCTACAAAGAACCCTTCATCAGCCTTTTCATTAAACTTACCTTGGTGATCTATGGTATTAAGGATTGTAACAGGACATCTAAATGGTCTCATGAAGCTTAAGGCTGGTTTTCTACCTAGAAAAATTTCATAAGGGGTCTTGTTGTGAGGCTTGATGACTAACACCTTAGTTTAGACATAACAAGCAATATTAAATTGCTTCAAGCCAAAGAAAGTGGTGGCAATTTTTAAATCAGCTAGCATAGTCCTAGCAGCCTCTACTAGTGTCCTATTTTTCCTTTCTGCTACTTTATTTTGTTGTGGAGTCCTAGAAACACTAAATTCCCTCTTAATACCCTTCATTTCACAAAACTGATTCATAACCCTATTCTTGAATTCAGTTCCATTGTCACATCTAATCACTTTTACCTTAAGGTCTATTAGATTTTCTATGCCTGTTATGAATGTTTTAAGGATTTCAGAAGTTTCATCCTAGTGGCTAAAAAGAAAACCCAACTAAACCTACTAAAATCATTTGTGACAACTAGGCAGTACATCTTTTCATTAAACTCTTTACAAATGTTGGACCAAACAAATCCATGTGCAACATTTGTAATGGTTTGTTGATTGAACTGATTGTTTTGGTCTTACAAGAAGCTCTGTGTTGCTTTCCCTTCTGACAAGCAACACAGGTTTGATTAATTTCAAAAAGTTTTAAAGGTAAACCTCTTACAAGGTTTCCTTACCAGTTTATTCATTGTTTTGAAATTTACATGTCCAAGCCTCCTATGCCAAAGATTAGATTCATCTGGTGTGGCTTTTGCAAAGAGACAAGTGAGACCTCCTTGAGGAACAACATTCTTTAAATCAACACTGTACATGTTATCCTTTCTAAGAACTTTAAGCAAAACATGATTTTCATCACTTAACTTAAAGTCTGGAGATAGAACAACACATGCAGTATCAGTAAAAAGAACACTATTCTTCTTGTCACACATTTGTGAGACACTGAAGAGGTTAAACTTTAGTTCCTTTACAAAATACACATCTTCAAAATCTAATTTACCAGTTCTTATTTTACCTTTCCTAGTAATTTTCCCTCCTTTAGAATTACCTCCAAAGGCAACAAATCCTCCATCAATTTCTTCATAATCTATAAGATAGGAACCCCTTTCCTGTCATGTCCTAGATCATCCCCTCTGTCAATCACACTTTATACCTTAAAACTGTTGTGAATTGCCCTGCACATAATGGTATAACAAAATATAGTTTCGTATTGGGACCCAAGCCATTAATAACTTGGATCTCTGCCCTTGTGCATCAATAATAGGTCAAATCTTTTAAGGACATTGCTGCTGTTTGGGAATTATTGAAAATGACTAAGTGTCGTTTCTGCTGTTAGAGATGTTTTCGTTTCTGCTGGCGGCATTAAAGTATTTCTGCTGATTATGTTTCTGCTGGTCATGTTCTCATTTCTGCTGACAGAGATATAGAATCTGCTGATCTTATTTATAGAACCGGGATTTATTGTAATGAAGAATTATATGATATATTCTAGAGTTATCTCATAAAGATAGTGAAATGAGATAAATTAGGAAGAGATTGATATTACGCGTTTTTAGGAAGAGATAAGATGTATAATCTCTGATACGCAGATTTTTAGGATCTTGATAGCAATTTAGGGTTTCTTCTCTATAAAAGAAACCTTTAGCATTAGGGTTTTGTACCGATTACGAATTAGAAAAAACATTTTATTATCAATAGAGAGATCCATAGAGGATCGTTATTTATATTTATTGTTCTTATATGCATTGTTTTAGTTTTCCCCCAGCCTAAACAATTGTTAGAGTCTCTCACGTATATACTTGTGATTACATAAGTACTATACAACCACAAAGGATAGAAGATCTATCTAGTTTCAGATCCTAACAAGTGGTATCAGAGCCTGGAGAGAGCCTCTGATAAAGAAGAATTACTTGTTACCACAACAAAACCTTGTTTCTCTAACCGTGAACAATGTCAGAACCCATGCCGTCTATACCTTCTCAGTCACCTTTCACTTATCCTAACCCTAATCCATCTGCTTCACCTTCATTCACTCAAGATGATACCTCAGATTCTTTCATACCTGAACCCACACAACCAATGCCTACATACACTCAAACTGCTTTCTCACAACCTGCTTTCTCATAACCGAATCAATCCTTCTTCTCACAACCTGCTGTTCACTTGACTCAACCTTCTCAGAACCAAACCCTAACAAATTGTCCAGTCACAACCACAGTTTTTCAACATTTTCCAAACAGCCACTATCGTCCAGCCAAAAAAAACCAAACGCAAAATTTCCTTATCTAGAGAAAAGAAAAATATGAGATATGGGACTATGAAGAATGGAGTATTGGATACAGAATGCTGATCCTAATCTTTGGAGCTTGTTCACAAGGGAACGTCCAAAGAGGTTGGGAAAAAAGATGCGAAAGGAAATACAATTGATCCATCGCTCCTGTCTCTTCTTGATGAGCATGTTGCTAGTACCAAGGAAATAAGGTGAGAACCTTGTTGCTTCAGGCTCTACCTGAAGATCATATGCCCGATTTTCATCATTATGATGATGCAAGGGAAGTTTGTATAGGCAGTTAATGGCAAGGTTTGGTGGAATGAAGAATCAAAGAAATATAGGAAGACCACTCAAGCAGCATTTATAGAATTCCTCTAGACAGAAGAAAAAGGCCTATACAAGGTTATGACACGGTTTCCAAGAAATTCTGAGCCAGTTGAATCAAGTGCATGCAAGGCCAACAATGATGACATCAACCTGAAGTTTTCTAAGAGCACCTCCGCCCTCCTTCATGGTCACAAGTTTGCCTTTGGCAATAAAAACAAAGGTGACCTTGAATCAACATGCTTTGGATGACCTGTATAACAAACTAAGGTTCAAACTTGAACTTGATGTCAGAATTGGTCATAGTTATGGTGTGAAAGCTGCCTGCACACCTACTCTTTCTGCCTTTCATTGGAGCTCTCTGCCGATCCTGTCCAAAGCTTCTGGTCGATAAGTAGCTTAGAGCGGAACGCAGGTGTAAGTTGGAGTCCGTCAAAATGACTGCGGGCGGGATGTGGGCGACAGGTAGCGGGAGGTGGGTGTCGAGGGGATAGCTGAACTCACTCTCTAAATGAAGTGGTAGAGAGTGTGTTGGCTTAGATATATGCATCTCTCACAGTGGTTTGAGCATACAAGCAGACAAGAGTCGGCGCGGACAAAGGCATCTCTCACTATGTGGCTGATCACGTTGCGACAGCTACCACAGTGACGTGAATGTAAGGTGGATCATTGAGATGAAAATGACTTAAAGTGGCAAATGCTATGCTCTCCCTTGAGGATTAAACAAGTTTAAGAAAGAAAGCAGGACGAAAGATGAACTAACCACAACAGCAACATGCCAGAGTTTGACAGAAGGAAGGTTAGAGCTACAAATGTCTTCAATTGGGACCATTTTGCTAGGAGTGTAATGAAGACCGTTGATGATAAGCTAGGTAATCTGGTTTTAAGTCACAAAATTTAAGACAGACGAACAAAACTTTGGTCTCATATTTGATTCCATGGGTGAATTGGTCGGAAATCATGCGCAGAAAAACAAGACGGTGGGGGGGGGGGGTTGAGAGTATATGGGATGATGGCTGGACTCATGCTGATAATGGTGTGCTTGGTGTTTTTCTAATGCCAGCTTATGAGTTTTTTGCTATGATGAGGATTTCTCGCATAAGGTACAAAATTGTCCCCTTGGTTGTGATTCTAAAATTAATGATCTTAATCATATGTATAATAATCTTGATAGATTGTATAATGATTGTTACATTAAAGTTCAGGCATATCAGCATGCTGTTAAAACATTAGAATCACAAAAAGATTGGTACCATAAAACTCAGATTGCATTAGAAGAAAAGATTAGGGTTTTATCTGCTAATCTAGAAAACACCACTAACACACTGAGTTATACTGAAAAATTACATGATCAGGCACAAAATGAAAAGAAAGAATGGGAAGTTAAGTATGAAGCGACATTAGCTCGATTGATAAAGTGAAAGGAGTCTTCCAAGAACTTGAAAAAGTTGATAAATAGCTCTATGTCTACAAGAACTAAAATTGGTCTAGGATTTCAAGAGTACTTTGGAGTAGATGAAGTGTTTGATTTGTCCACACCTAGTACCTTTTACCCAGACCCTGTTGAGAAGGAGGTTAAACCACTTTACTCAAGTTTTGTCAAGGCTGGGGAGAAAGCATGCTGTCCCTCCCCCTATAACTGGAACTTATATGCCCAGCCCATACAAGTCTGACATAGAGGAAACACAGGTAAGTTATGGTTCAAAGTCTGATAACAAAACTTCTGAAACTATTTCAGAATCTAATGACTTTGTCTCTTGTGATAACAGTGACAAGTCTTCAGACTCAGAGACCTATGCATCCTGTGATTCAAGCCTCAAGACCAAGACCAAAGACTTCCCACCTGCTGTTGATATCAAGACTTTGCCAGAGTCTGATGTTGAAGACCCAAATTCCACTGCTGGCAGTCCTAGTTTTTCTTGTTCGGAGAATGTAAAATCTCCTAGGATTATTTGTAATAAAAGTGGAATGAACAATAGGAATATGTGTGAAAAACAATTCTGTGCGTGTTAAAAATGTTTTGTTGTGGAAGTAAATTGCAATTTGATTAAAGATTGAAGACCTTTTTAAATTTTGTAACTCTGTCCTGGTAAATCTAAAGCAGCATCTGTTCCTGCTGGAAAGTAAGAATTCGTCAGCATATGTTACTACTGAATGGATCTGATCCTGCTGCTTAGTAGAAACAGACCAGCATTCAATCTGCTGGTAGAACCAAAACCTACTGAAAGGGTTTGACCACCTGCTGGTTGGTCTAAAACGACCAGCACTGATTCTGCTTTTAGACCAGGTTTTCTGGCAGGTTGCTTAATCCTGCTGCCAGACCATAATTTCAACCATTCCATCTGTATATTTTAATAATAGTATTGGCTAATTATATGACCCTATGAATAAGGGACGAAGGGTACTGCAGTATAAGAACCTCAGCAGGTTACCTCTGAGGAATAAAAGACCACATTTTGGCGTCCAAGAGTAAAGGTGAATCTCATCAATCCACATGGTTTACACACTTAATATCACAAGGCAAGGCTCAAGTCAGAACTGGCATTGGGTCTCTCAAGTGGTACTATTGTTATTGTTGTATGAATGTAGGGTGATCCTAGTACAGATAATGACATAGGAATAGGTTGACAGTGTTGCTCAAGAAGATGACAGAAACAAGGAGAAGCGTATGATTTTATGCAGTCAAGGGAGGCATTATCAAATTTGTGAGGTGGAGATGGTAGAAGATCAGGAACAAGGCACCATAAGGACATCAAGGCTTGACTTTTGAAAATGTCTAACTATGTTTTGAAGAGCTGCAACAATTTAATTGTTCTCTGTATCACATATCATGAAAAAAGAACAAAGTTCTCTCACAGACACAGCTTGTTTGGTGCTTACAGAAAATTCCAATTACCTGATGAAAGTCCAGGTATACTCAGAAAATACCTAGGGAACGTGATCTCTACTCCCTTCAGCATCTTATAACTACAACCAAACAAAATTGTTACTTGTTTAGTGGCAAAGCATCCTCGATGAATCCACCAGATGATGTTAAGAGTGCCTTTCTCTATGGAGAATTGAAGAAGAAAGTGTATGTCACTCAGCCTAAAGGCTTTTGAGATCCATTCCTTCCAAAGCATGTGTACTGAGTGTTAAACTTTTATATGGACATCATCAAGCACCTAGAGCTTGGTATTCAAGATGTCCTGCTTCAGTTACAACACATTATAGAAGAGGTACTATTGACAAGACACTTTTCATCAAGAAAGATTCCAGGGATATAATTTTGGTACAGGTTTATGTGGATGACATCATTTTTGGATCCACCAATAAAGCCTGGTGTGCAGAATTTGAGGTGTTGATGAAGGGAGAATTTGAAATGAGTGCTATGGAGAGATGACACTTTCTTCGTTAGCTACAGGTGAAACAGTCCTATGGTACTTTATCAAGCCAAGACAATAATTTAAAGACATGCTTACAAAGTTTGACATGGAATCTGTCAGAACTGCAACAACACCCTATGAAGCTGCTAAGACCAAATTGAAAGATGAAACTGATCCTCCAGTTAATGTACATTTGTACAGATCCATGATTGGTTCACTTATGTATCTCACAGCTTCAAGACCTGACATAATGTTTGCAGTTAGTGCTTGTTCCAGACATCAAGTTACTCCCATGACCTTCTCTCTGAATGCCAGTCAAGAGATTTTCAAGAATCTAAAAGGGGCAACCAAAATTATGGCTGTGTACCCTAAAGAATCTCCTTTTTCATTGGAAAGCCGACCAGTGATAGAGATTAAGCTGGTTCTCATGGTGATAGGAAATCCACTTACAGGTGGATGTCCATTCTGGGCATAAGGTTAATTTCATGGCAGTGCAAGAAAGCAACTATTGTGGCTACTCTTAACATAAGCCAGTATGATTGCTGCTGAACTGCTGTGCACAAGTACTCCTGGAATCATAACCACTTAGCTGGATTATGGATTCAACTTCAGAATACCAAAATCTCATAGACAACCAAGCACCATATGCATTGTGAAGAACCCAGTCTTTCAACAAAGGACCAAGCATAATAGAGATTAGGCCATCACATATAAGAGATGCCAAAAGAAAAGACCTTGATACAGGTGCTGAAGAATCACACCGATGATAAATGTGCTGATTTACTACCAAGGCAACTGATGGACCGAGAATTGAGTATCTGGTGGTCCTATTGGAATGGTGAACCCTCTTCCGGGAATTGAGGTGGGTATAAAGCCCCTAAGGAGGCTTGTTGTTGTATACTTTTATATTCTAACTTTTTCGCAGTAGATATGGTGTTTTTTGTCTCGGATATTATTCTCTATGATTGCAGGTATCAATACTGCTGCAAGTATGTCATTCCTTCCTGTTCCAGGGATGGTTTCTGAAAAGTGAGTAAAAAAGGGGGGGGGGGGGGCAACAGATAATCTTATATATCTGAAGACAATAAAGATAACTCAGTTTATCTACTGTATTATCCTTCCTACCGGGTTCTTGATTTCTGCTGGTAGTACTCTGTTTCTACTGATAGTTATCCTTCCTGCTAGACGCTTGATTTTGGCTGGTAGTACTCTATTTCTAATGGTAGTTATCCTTCCTGCTGGATGCTTAATTTCTGCTGGTAGTACTATGTTTCTACTGGCATACTTCTGCTGTTGGATTCGTTTCTGCTGGCGGATTCATTTCTGCTGAAGAGGTGTGTGTTCCCTCTACTGCATGGTTTCTGCTGTTGATTGACTTTTTTCTGAATGAAATATTTGTGCTGCTCCATTCTGTGTTGCTGGTTTTAGAGTGGTATAAAATGGTATGACAAAATACTGCTGGTCCTTTAAATATGAAAGTTTGAACAGTTTTCGTTTTAAATGCTATATACACGGTGATTTGCGTTTTCCACTTGCCTGACCCAGTGGCATACAAGTTCTTTCAACTTGATTATTTCAACTTCCAAGGTAAAATTTTACCAATCAAAATGAACAGGATATCTTTTCATAAAATTGACAAAATTAACCTAATTAATCGCAAATCAATTTTCATCATTCCCACATACACCAACATCCTTTTGCCTCTGCATCCTCTTTAACTTCACCAAACTGACAAGTCTTCACCAATGGCGGCACTCATGTACAAAGATGACCACAACAAGCTCGCATACTTGGGACGGGAAAGAGGCTGCGAGGACTTCACAGATATCCTCAGTTATTTGGACCATTCTCCATTAAGGTACGCTTTGACTCATGACCCTTCGGTCGTGTTTGACTTTATTGTCAAACAATTTTGGGCAACAGCTACTGTTCGCCCAAATGCTGCTGGGTCTCATGACCTAGTCGTAACAATTGACGGCCGTGAGGTGATCGTGACTGAGTCTCTCATTAGGGCTCGCTTACAACTTGACGATGCTAATGGCATTTTTGACATGCCTATTAATGATATTCTTGAGGGTATGAGGGTTATTGGGTATCCGACGGATAGGACTCTTACTTTTCTTAAGCACCATTTATCTCCTCAATGGAGATTTCTGGTGCACACCATTATGCACTGTCTAAGTCCTAAGGCTGGAAGTTGGAATCAATTTCCGAGTTCCATTGCCACAGCCCTTATTTGTTTGTCGACTGGTTGGATATACATTATTCTCGATTTATCTTGGAGGGATGATTTGGGAATATTAAGGCTAAGATCATAATTTCTAATGTACCCAAGATTTACAACTGATTGTGGCCATAGCGACGGCTGACTCGAACCCCTTGACCAACATTTGCTTACTAGAAATCTTTGCCAATATGACCATTTAATGGGAGGTGTCAGCCAAATACTTTGACAACCCTCATGCTTGCCATTACTGTTGCTGGCAATGATGCTGCTGGTGATGATGATGCTGCTAATGAGGATAATGCTGCTGCTAATGAAGATGCTGGTAGTGCAGCTGAGGCACACCTTGTACCTCCTTCTCCTCCGGTTTCCCCTGTTAGGGAACCAACACCGAAGAGACAGCCTGCATCTGAGAGACCACCTTCTCCTTCACAGACCCCCACCAACTCAGACCTTTATGTTTGAGGAGCCATTAGTGTCTGGCCCTGCACCTAGACCAGCTGGGTATTCGGACCCTTATGTTATTGAACAATTATTATTGCCCACAGCCCAGACCCATATTTTGTTGCCCTGACCTTAAGGAACCCGTTATCTTTTGGTCCCCAACCTAGGCTTGACAACTATCTTGAGCTTAGGACCTTGATAATATCATTTCTATGGAAGATGACACCACTCATGGTGGATTCCATGTGGAGTCACCTGTTGGGCCCGATGATGCTCCTACACCAACAGCCGATGCTGCTGGTAGGGCAGAGGACCCTGCTCTACTAACTAGTTTATCTGCAAAACTTGACAGGTGTATGGGACGTATAGACTCCTTGGAAACTGAGCTGGGAAAATCAAAGAAAATTATGGGGGGTGCTATTTTGACACTTGTCCTATTAGAGTCAAGAAGTTAGAGAAAACCGTTAAAAAGATGCGGGACACACGGTTGGTGGTTGATGCCTCAACAGAGGAAGGGGATGTGGACATTCAGGATGATATTGACCTTGATGGATTATCACGTATGGCATCTGCAGCTCTAGGTCAACCTGCTGTTCCTTCTGATGATGTGGAGGAACGAGAAGAAGAGGAGGTTCCTCTAAGGCGTAAGAGGTCTGCTTATCGCCGTGCCAGGACAGAGTTTACTACTCCAGCCTTTGAGCAGTTTCGAGCTAATATTTCTGCTGGTGTCCTTCCTCACACAGCAGTCCCTGAACCTGCTGGTCTTTCTGTTGCTGCTGATAAAGGAAAGGCTCCTCTGCCTGAGTTGGATATTCCTGCTGAGTTTCTTGCAGAGGATGCACAAGCCAGGAAACGATTCGAGGAAGAACAAGCTAGTGAGCGGTTGGTTCAAAGGTTACGGGCTGAGGATTTGGCTCAGGAGGACTTGCCAAATGTTTCTGAAGAGCGCGCAAAGGAATTGGACGATCTTATGATGCGTATGACAGAAACAGACTGGTTGAATTTGATGATGCAAGTTGGTTCAAATCTGCATTGGCACGCGAGTTATTGGGCGCTGATGTAACCGAGGAAAACTTTATTGAGCGCAGACTGCTGTTAAGGAACGGAAAAAGCGAGCCTTGGCAGACTTACGGTATCGAGCTCTTCAAAGGAAAGCCATTGAAGAAATCTAAGGTCACACAGATGATGCGCCACTTGGTTAAAAATCAATGGTGTGCAGCTCATAATGGTACCATCACGATGAAAGACGTCAAGGCTATGAATCAAAAATAGTTGGTTGAAGAGTACGAGTATATCTTGGTAGACACCTTGAAAAGGATCGCTTGTTGAGTGCTCAGTACAACCTTTTTTGACCCAAGCCTGCCATTTCTGAGCCCTCCCTCATAAGAGACAACGGTTGGAACGCGTACTTCACATCCATAGAGTGTTCCGCTGCTACCACACCAACCAGCTGATTATCCGGATTTCTGCTGTGGTGGTAGTTCTCATCCTGCTAGTTCAGCTACTCCTTTGTCTGGCTCTGCTGCTCCCAATACTACGGTGTAGCCATTTGGTGCTAAATTAACTGACTCTACTATCTAACCACTACAGCAGCCTAATGATTCTGCTGTCATACCGTAACATTTGTAGATTTCACCTTTGCAGATTCTGCTGCTGGGGGTATTAATGAGTTTTTCCCTGGATAGTGATGAGGACGAGCATATTGTATGTCCTCGAAGTTGCTGCTACCCTGACTCGGATGATGAACGTGCTTAGCAGAGATATCGTCGGGGTATAGTCAATTTCGGGTGATGTTGATTGTGTTATAGTGGACAAGCTTCCTGATGATGAGATTGTTGATCCACGGGTTAAGGTGGAAACTGTTCTGATTATGCCTCTTCTCCTCCTCGAACGTCGGTAAACATCTTGGGGTGAGGCTTAAGACTGCCTATGGATAACCTGTTAAGGATTTTTTAGTTCCTGAGAGTGAGAGTGTGATGATGACATGAGAATTAATATTCCTCCTCTTCATATGGTGAAATTTAAGATTGGGAGATGGTGAGTTGCCTGCCTAGTAAACAGTTATAATCATGTTTATTATCAGCAAAACAGAGTGGCGAAGTACATTAACCTACTTGAAACCAGTTGCTACCTCATGTTTTATTGTGAGATATACCTTCTTTTCGACAGACGGATGAATAGGTAACTTTCGGTTAAACCCAGAGGTCAACATTTGTTTAGACCTCTGGAGGGAATGTATGTGTCCATTCCACTTCATTCGGATGACGTGGAAGATTTTGCGTACACAAGATGAATGGATTGTGAGTAGCTGGAAGTTGTATCCTAAGAGCTCTGTTCATGTTTCTGGATTTTAACGAATGGAAGACAGTGTATATGTTTTGAGGCCCAAATTCCTATCCTATCCGGGTAACACTGCTGAACGGATGTTACCCACAGGCTCCACAGTTCCCCCTCATACCGACCGGCATGTTTTGTCGCTGGGAATAATAATCAGACGGTCCAACTGGCTTACGACAATCAAATAATGTCCCCTTGCCAGTCTGCTCCTAATAAGTTGTATTACTGCATTAGTGTTTGTATTTGCTTCATAGTTTAGTTTGGCACTATTTAAAAAAAAAACATATGTACTCTTAGAATCTTGTGTATACCTTTGGTGTAGTGCTGCACTGCAAGAGCAAATGGTTTTCAGCTCACCATGGCTAACACCCAAGAAAGAGTCTGGCTCACCTTTGCAAACGGCTTTGGTGTCTTTCTCAAAACTTTGATAAGCTGTAAGGTTTGCAAAAAATCTTATGGCCTTCACGCACCATGATCCCTTGTAACAAAGAGTGGCTAGTCCAAGAGGTACCTGACTCTTGGTAAAGACTTTTATCAAATCCGTATATGGTTTTCCAGTTACGCCAAAACTGGATGTTACACTTTCCATATTCTTTGGATGAAAGTGCTAGTCCTATATCCACCGCTTTCATGGTAAAGACTTCTCAAATCCGTTTATGTTGACAATTTACTAAATTGATATGGTTATCCGACTCACCATATTACACTGTGTATGAAGAGTCGGGCTAGTCCTAGAGCAAACGGCTACAGGTAAAGACATGTCAAATCCGATTGTATGCTGTGACGTTTTGCCAAAAACTGTTAGGGTATACCAATTCACCCTTGATTCACATTCTGAAAATTTGGACTGGTTTTTTTTACACCAGGTGTTTGTATCACCAAAGTATCACTAAGCCCAAGAGTGAGTAGCTACTTTGGTAAGGCTTATCAATCTACTTAGTTGCTTGCAAAGACTGAAGCTGCTGTTTTTTGATGTTGCTTCCTCATTTGATTCTGCTGTTCATCGAGTTTCATTCTGTTTCATTGATGCTGTTGTGGCTTACTACAGTTTTCTGCTGCTTGTATTTGATTTGCTGCTGGTTCATTGTATCTGCTGGTTTTATGAATGCTGGGCTGCTTACTTTGTTCTGCTGCATACCACAATCCTCTTGCTTCGAGAAGATCTATCTAGAAACTTGGAATTAACGGAGTCAAAACCAAGTTTAGGGGAGGATTGTTGGGAATTATTGAAAACGACTAAGTGTCGTTTCTGCTGTTAGAGATGTTCGTTTCTGCTGGCGGCATTAAGTGATTTCTGCTGATTATGTTTCTGCTGGTCATGTTCCATTTCGCTGACCAGAGATATAGAATCTTGATCTTATTATAGCCGTGATTAATGTATTAAGAATTATTAATATATTCTAAGTTATCTCATAAAGATAGGAGTGTAGATAAATTTAGGAAGAGATTGATATTACGCGTTTTTAGGAAGAGATTGATGTATATCTCTTACGCAATTTTAGGAATCTTGTTTAGCAATTTAGGGTTTCTTCTCTATAAAAGAAACCTTTAGCATTAGGGTTTTGTACCGATTACGAATTACAAAAACATTTTATTATCAATAGAGAGATCCATAGAGGATCATTATTTATATTTATTCTTCTTTATATTGCATTGTTTAGTTTCCGCCTAAACAATTGTTAGAGTCTCTCAACGTATATACATGTGAAACATAAGTACAATACAACAACAAAGATATGAAGATCATCATAGTTTTAGATCCTAACAGATGCCAACCTTGTTTCTAGAGACATGGTCTAAAAACTTAGTGCTTTGGTCTCCAAACGCACATGATCGAGGCCAACCAACATTTTACCCTTGTTTCCCTTAACAACACTAAGAACTGCTTTTGGCCTAGCTGTATTAACCCTTGTTCCCTTAACAGTACTAAGAACTGCTTTTGGCCTAGTAGTATTAACCTTTGTTCCCTTAACAATATTAACCTTTTTAGTGAAATTACTATTATTAGTTGCCTGTCATTTTGTTTCAAAGGCCCATCTAGCATTGAATAGCATTTATCTAATAACATTTTTGTAGGTTCCTGCAGTACTCACTGCTGTTCTTGATTAAACATCTTAACGAGTCTAGCAGTATTAAGTGAACTTTGGGCCAGGCTTAGTTAAGACTGATACTTAGAAACCATGTCCTTTTTTGAATTGAGTGATTAATATAGAGAAATTATGTTTGTTCACCCTTGGAACATTGTCCAAACTGGTTTGAAAATCTTCCATTATTATACAAGTTATTACAATCTTTCCTTAAATGATCAAAACTACCACACACATGACAAGCTTTGTTGAACATCTCAAACACCATTTCCTAATTTTTAAGACATCTGCTAGTTCCAATTTCTCTTGTTTCCTCTAGGACTGGGTGTGTTTTGCCTATTTTTATCAACTGAAGTTTTCATATGGGGAGATATTACTTTGCTCAGTAGACTTAACAAAGTTTATCTTAGCAAAACTAGGTTTATTAAACATCTTAACTATTTTACTCTTAGGCACATCTTCTTCCTTACTTTCCGACACCCAATCCTCAATAATTAGGGCTCCATTTTCTTTCCTAGCATTCTTAGGTTCATTAGTCTCAACAGTAGGCTTTTCAACTACAGACTCACTAACAGACTCATTCACTTCTACAAAATCATCTAGACTAGGATAAACTAATCCGAATTTGTGGCATAAAATTCCTAGTATAAAAGGAGTGGACAGCATTATACCTAATCCTGTTTTACCTTATCCATTATCTGTCCCTGCTAGAGTTTACTTAGGTTTTTTTGATGATTTTAAATTTTTAGTAATGTAAGATTTAACCTCATCTTTTTTCTTTTGTAGCCAACTCTAACTTCCTTTTAAGCTATGTAAGACTAATCTCTTAAATAATTTCACGTTTTTAAGAGTTTTTATATCATCCTCATACACAAACTTATTTTTCTTAAAGACTAACAGTCTAGCTTCTACATATTCTAAACATGTTTTATAAGAGACATCACTTATCCTAGCTGTTCTTAAGTCTTTAACTAATTGTTCATTTTGTTCTTTTAGATTTTTAACACATTCTAAACAAGATGAACAACAATTTGAGTCATTAGATAGCTCAGAGTTTGTAGAAGAACTTGAACTTGTTGAAGAATAAGCCATGAGAGAAAAATTGGTTGGACCTTCTTCTGCTTGGTCACTTCAATCATAGCCAAAGCCATCATACTGAGACACTAAGGCATTTGAAGTAGTTTCTTCAACTGACACAGTCCTTCTTGTAGGCTCCTTGTTCCTGCTGTCTTGATTCCTGGGTGCCATGCATTCCCTTGCAAAGTGTCCTCTCTTGTGGCAGTTGAAACACTCCACATTGGACTTGTCAAACCCAATTCTTTCTTTGTTAGCCATATCCAGCTTCCTTCCATTATTCTTCAAGAATCTTCTTGCCCTTATAGTAAGCATAACAATGTTCCACCTTAAGTCCATCTCTTCTAGATCATCAAGATTGATTTGTTATAGATCTTTATTATCAAGCCGTGGAGTACTTAGTTGGCTAGCAAAGAAGAAATAAATCACAGCATCACTTAAATTTTCAACAGTTGTTGAGCTATCAGCAGCACCCTGAGTGCTAGCAGTATTAACACCCTGAGCAGTATTAACTACTCTAGTTGCACTGTTAGTGCTGCTTAAGGACAGAAAGACTACATTGTGTGAGTTTGTGGTTAAGCTATATGTCCCCTTGACCTCTTGATTCAAAGCCTTCAGGTTGTTTTACAGAGTTCATCCAAACTCCAAGTCCCTCCATTTCGTGGTTAGTTCCTCCACACAATAGCATCATAGTCCATTCATGTTGACAAACTCTCAACAACATCGTGATAGATGTCATCCTTGAGGGATGAATTTCACCATGCATCTCCAGTTGACTAATTAGCTTTTGAAGCCTTTCATAGGTTTGCTTAATCACTTCTGTGCTGGATGCAGCAAAGTTTTCATACTGCTGCTTCAGAAGATTTTTCTGAGTTTTCTTTATAGCAGTATTACCTCCAAATCTGTTCTCAATAGCCTGCATCAGTGTCTTAGCATCCTTGTATGAGTTGAACTTTAATTGATTGCTTCATTAGTAGGGACAATCAACAAAGTGCTTATTGCCTTCAACTCTGCCTTCTTTGCCCTTCCCTTCACACTATGTAGCGAGTGATAATAGTCTCCTTACCATCAAAGTTTTGTTACAAGGGTGCATTTCCATTTTTCTATGATGCTCCCATAGAGTGTAAATCAATGCACTATAGTTACTTTGCTCCAACCTTATCTTCTAGAGATCATACTCCACCAGGGTTAGTATGGGTAGCTTGATGGTTTGAGTAGTTTGTATTGGATACGACGTATCCAACTTTCTATCCAATACAGCGTATTCGTTCAAAAATATAAATACGGCGTATTCAGTTCCATTGAATACGGAGTATTAATCATCTGATACAGTAACATATATGGTTTTTCACATTTAATTTCCGTATATCTGTGTTTTCTTTCTCATGAGCCCATCCTACTGATTATTTATCCCTTGTTTCAGGTAGTGCATAATAAGAAGTTCGACCAAGGAACTATTACACCTTTCAATGATCCGAAACGAGAATTTCGATCATCTAGGAAGCACTTCAAGACACTAAGTCTTGACGAATCGAGATCACCTGATTTCTATATATTTTCTGACCAAGAAGAATACTCGGAGGAAGAGGTTGCGAAAAAAATAGAAGAAACTATGGAACAATACATGAGTAAAACTCGAGCCGACTATGGATCGAGAATTGCTTTCCCTAAGATCGAGGACAAGGATAGTTTTGAATTAAAAGACCAATTTCTCAAGGAATTACGTGATAACACCTTTAGCGGTTCGGATCATGAAGATGCGAACGAACATATTGAGAAATTTCTTGAGATCGTGGATTTATTTCACATCCCTAATATAAGTATAGACCAAGTGATGCTTAGAGCCTTTCCTATGTCCTTAACTGGAGCCGTAATTCGTTGGCTAAGAAACAAACCATCTGGTTCGATTACAACTTGGGAAGATCTAAAGACAAAGTTTTTAAACAAATATTGCCCAACTTCTCGTACTACAAAAAAATTGAGGAGATCAACAACTTTCAGCAAGAACCAGATGAAAACCTCTATCAACCTTGAGAACGATTCAAAGAACTCTTAATTAAGTGTCCTCAACACTATTTAACTAAGATGCATGAGGTAGTTTTGTTCTATAACGGATTGGATGCTCCAACTAGACAGATTCTTGATTCAAGAGGAGTCATACCATCAAAAATTGTTGCTGATGCTAAGGTAGCCATCCAAGAAATGGCTGAATACTCACAAAAATGGCACAATGGAACATCAAGGATCAGAAGTACTAAAACTTCTAACGGATTAGCAGCCAAACATGCACAACTCAACAATCTTGAAAGAGAAATCAAGCAAGTGAATGAAAAAGTTTATGCTGCTCAATTAGGATGTGAATAATGTAAAGGTCCCCACTACACCAAAGATTGTCCGCTCAAGGAAGAAGGGAAAACCCTAGAAGAAGCTTACTACACACAATTTGGTGCACCTTTTCAAGGAGGGGGATATAGAGCAACTGCTTCGGGATTCTATCAAAGGAACAACGCGAATCCTTCGTACCAAGAACGAAGGCAATCTATAGAAGAAACCCTAAGCAAGTTTATGAGTGAATCAACAAAATGACATGAGGAGAACTCCAATTTGATCAAAGAGATTCGAGCTTCAACGGATGCCGCCATAAGGAACCAAGGAGCATCAATTAAAACTTTAAAGATCTAAATCGGGCAAATGAGCAAGGTACTACAGGAAAGAGGATTTGGAAGTCTACCGAGCTCCACTGAAACTAACCCGAGGGACTATGTCAAGTCAATCTCAACTGTTGTTGAAGCTGATTCATACCCGATACGCCGTATGGGATCCTCCTAATACGCCGTATGCACTGGACAGAACCGTACACTGATGTACGAGACAAAACAAATGACAATTCCATTTCCAATTCGTTTAAATGGTTACTACTGTGAAGAAAAGAAGGGATCATATAGACCGCAATTCTCGTAAGCTTACTCTGAAGCTTCACATATCAATGATTCCATACCCAGAAAAGAAAAAGACCCATGGAGTTTCACTTTACCTTGCTTTATTAACAATGTTTGTTTTGATAATGCCCTTGCTGATTTAGGAGCTAGCGTTAGTGTTATGCCTCTCTCGACCTACCTTAACTTAGGATTAGGCGAATTAGCTCACACTAAGTTGATAGTTGAATTAGCTGATAGGACTGTGAAATATCCAAAAGGAATTGCTGAAAACATGCTAGTAGGTATTGGTAAATTTGTTTTCCCCGTAGACTTTATAATTCTTGATATGCCCGAGGATATCAAAGTGCCCTTGATCCTCGGAAGATCATTTTTGTCTACCGCCCGTGCTAAGATTGATGTTTTCAAAAGAAAGATTACTTTGAGAGTTAGGGAAGAGAAAATAATTTTAAAAAGTATTAAACCTGCTAGTAGTTTGATTAAGAGGGTCTACATGCTAAGCTTAAAAGAAAGAATGGAACTTGATTTAGAAGCTAGGCTAATGGGAGAGACTTTGGTGTTAAATAGATCATTAGACTCTTTCTTTGAGGATTACATAGAACTAAACGATCTTAATGTACCATTAGAGCTTAGAAGAGATCAAGTTGATGATTTAATGCCCACCATTGAGGAAGGTGAGGTAGTTGAGGAATTTAGAGCTAGGAATGGTGCTAGAATTTTTGGATACCCTAGTGATTGCGACCGCGATAAGAAGATCATGTGGATTGTGCCTACAACTTGAAGTTCTCTTGCATGATAGGTTTTGAATTTTTACATGCTAATTTTTTCCCTATATTGTACGTAAATGTAATGTCCAAAAGGTTTCATAACTCTATAATGAAGGACAAAATGGAATACAAGGGAAACAATGTAGTTGGAGCCTTAATGAACATACCTATCTTTGTTGGAACTTTCTCTATCTTAACAGATTTCGCAGTTTTAGAAGATATGAATGCTTATCGTGATGAAGGAATGGGCGATGTTATTTTTGGCGAACCATTTTTGAGAGAAGTTAGGATTAATGCAAAACGGTTTGAAGGAATGATTACCATTCAACATGGTAATGAAGAAGTTACTTACCAAATGGCACAGTCACATCCGAGGTTTAAAAACCACACTAATGAATAATGCAACAAGATCCAGCCATTACTGAAGGTAAATGAAGAGGATAAAATGAATGGAATCTCGCACTCGTACCAAAAGCTTAAGGGATTCTACAAAGGAGTCTTGAACTTAGGGCCCGAATATGTCCGAGATGCGAGGATGGAAGAATGGCTCACACGCGGGCACATAAGCGTGCATGAGATGGAATGAAAAGAAGCTGAAGAAAAAAGTCTAACTTAAAGACTTCGCTGTAAACAAAAGTGCTTCCCGGGAGATAACCCGGATTGTTATTTTTATCGAGTCCGTCTTCCCAGTCATCAATACGGCGTATCCGATCCATACAATACGACGTATTGAATGTCTGAAGGTTATCAGTCCTTTATTTTTATGCACTTTAAACATTATTGTTAGTTCTGTCAATACGGCGTATTCATGCACATGATACGGCGTATTCAACAGACTGACCCGTAATTAGTATTTAGCTTATTTAAATTAACCGTAGATACCCGAGATAGGAATGCATGTTTTTTCTATAATTTGCACAGGACCTCGCTGAAAGAAAAGAAATCGACAATGTTAGTGAATAATCTACGATCTGGAAATTTTGAAGTGTTGGAGTCTTAAAACTTCAAGACGGCTGTTCAACACATTCTTGCTCATAAACTCGACTTGGAGAATCTATTGAGCAAAATATCAGGGGAGTTTCTAATTCTAATTCTTTTTAATTCCCGTATTTAATGTTTTATCTATACAACGAGGACGTTGTATAATTCAAGTGGGGGGATGGGAATTAGAATGATACTTGTCCTATTTTTCATATTAAAATGCTTAAATTATGCTCAAATTTTAAAAAAATTCAAGAATACTTTTGTGAAATTACTAGATACATAACCCACACACAATAGGATTTAACCTTATCCGTTTCCAAATGTTTATCCAAATTCCACAAAAATATGAGTGTGCCGGTGATGTTGTAGACTTTAAAACTTGGCTTGGTATATCTATTCGAGACCACAATAATGAATATTATGGATTTAGATGGAGTAACTCGTTTAAATTGGCAAATTTTTAGGATTACACCCAAAAAGCGTACACATGTTGTTTTATTAACTAACTACACTGGTTAGTTAAATCCTCAAATAAACCATTTGTGTACTCTCATCTTAAGAGTAAGATACCCCTAGAACAACCCGTAGAGCCAATCCTTTAGGAATTACACCAACTGTTTGTTTCGTTACACCTTAGCCTACTCTGTTAGATTAAGTTCATTTATCAGTTGCTAGTTGCTTAAAGTGTAAAGTATGTATTTCCTGAGTCTTGTGTCAATTTTCTATCTTTGGTACGGTTGAGAAGAAATTTGCACATTGCAAATGGGAATGTATAAAGTAGTCAAAACTCATGTATTTGTACTACAAACGCAATTATTGGTACGTCCGAATAATGAAGAATTACCGAAGGAATTATCTGGAGTTATTATGACCGTGAAGATGGTGAAATTACAACGAGTTTCGTAGTATAGTGTTAGCAAAAAAATCAAAAAATAAGAAAAATCACAACAAAAAAGAGAAGGAAAGTTTGGAGATAATCGCAAGAGCTTAGACCGAAGAAATTATATGAAGGATCGATTATTCGTTGATTAATTGATACATCTTATATGTTAACGATGTAAAGTTTTGTATAAAGTGGAAGATATCACCACTTGTCTTGTAAAAGTATGTAAAGTATAGGATGAATGGGAAGTTGACTGTTACGGGAACGCCAACTTAGGTTGTTATTTTTGATCTATGATCAAGACGTTTGTGTAAATAGTTGTGTTTTTATCATGGTAACGGTCGGGAAAAGTATCTAGCAACTTGTACTTTATCTTTTTGGACTTAGTCTATTTGCTTCGTAATTTTTTAACAACAATGTATTTCCTTTTCCTAATCATTAACCTTGGGTTTTACTCGAACGAGGATGTGATCGAGTCATGCATGTCTATTCTATCGTTACAGCTATGTGTGCATGATTCAGCTACCTTGCTGGTTTATTACTTTTGGTGAAAGTTAGAAGATCCATACCCTATATCATTCTTCATCCTAACCCTTGGTTAAACTCGAATAAGGATGTGAACGAGTCCATGCATGTCTATTTCGTCGTTCGGCCAATGTATATATGATTCAGTTTGCCTTGTGGTGTGGTACTTTTGTGAAAGAATTGTGTAAGAATGAATCACCCCTAAGACTTATAATAAAAACAATTTTACCTTTATGAACTTGTTACACCGCTACTTCTATGGTGGAGCTGTGCAACCTTTGCCAAGCTTATGATAGAATGACTCAGATGACGAGCAATTAGCAATTAGTCACATGTATCCAAACATAGATTAGTTAGTGAATTTGAGTGTTTTATCTTCCTTATTTCGTGAGGTGTTTGGTTGTGGTAACTATAATTGAATTCAAATAAATGCTTAAAACGGAAAAATCCTTAGGGATACATTTTTATAAACTTCTAAAGGCTACTTGAGGACAAGTATGATTCAAGTGGGGGGATATTTGATGACATAAAATAATGTTACTTTTATAGGATCATTTATCCCATGTAAATTACCCATTTTGTATAATTATTATGCAAAGAATGTTACTTAATCGATTGTAATTAAGAATTGCAATAATTAATGGAGTACTTGGTGAAGATTATGCATAAAAGGCACGCATTCTTGGAGCTTAAACGAAGACATAGAAGAAGCTGATTCTGACATCCAATAACGCCGTACCCATCAAGGACGATAACGCTTAATTGTGCCTGCACTTCCCTAAAGAGACCAATCGAAGGAACAAGATATCATACGTTACGCCGTATCCAGAAGAAGTCTATACATCGTATTCAAGATATAGTAATAAAATATTCTGGAAGATATCGAACGTGGTCCCTACTCTAAGAAACCCCTGATGTATAGACTAAATTCCAGACCTTATAAATAGAAAACCTAAAAATGGATTTTCAGTGTGCTAAATTATATTTTGACACCTTAACAATAAAAGTAATTTTAAGAAGAGAAGAAGAGTATAAAGAGGTCGAGGCAAAGTAACTAAGTTCCATAGGAAACACTATTGTATATCTCTTATACTCTTGTAATCGTTCATTTTGATATCAATTCGTTAACCGGTTAGTTACCTTGGCTAAATTATTACTCATGTATTAGAGTTAAGAAGTTTAAAGGCAAATAACCTACGGAATATAGCCATTATTAGGATATATTGAAATGTTGTGGTTTTGTTTATATCGAGTGCTTAATTGTACCATTGATTGCTTGTTTAATGTATGTTATCAGTTTATACTTGTTTTAACGTGCTTTTGTATGCGACCTATCATTCAACTAGATCTAGTGATACGGACCAAGTAATCTAGATACCGGGATGGCTCTCCATATAGTAATTTATAGATCTAGACCAATAGGATCATGAATAATGACCTATCTTTGACTTTAGACTGTGAGCTTAGTTGGATCGGGACAAGGTGGACTCCTTAGGAACAACGAGTTACGTTCTCAATTAATTGGTAAGACTTTGGCCAGTGGACTACCTAGTGGTAGAAATTCCTTTAAACAGTAGTGGGAAAAGTCTCTATTGATCTAGGGTATTAACAAATTCGCCATTGCATTAACCCCTAATTAGATTATAATCAACAAATTTTGGGGTTTCGTTAGGGACTTCTACAAGAAGTTTTTACAACTCGCTAGGCACGTGTACCTAGACCAGTAGTAGTGGTAGTATATTGCAAGACTCTCGGGGTTGTTATCATTCTCTAGGGGAATAGGTTGGGAACTTTGATCACGGTCTAACAGAATTCTAAAGGTTGAGAGAAGATTCTTTTTGTATTTTTATGTTTATAGGAAAATAGGTAAATCATATATTTGAGAGGTTTGGTTGGTTTTAATATTAAACTAAATAATAAACTAAGCTACTGGTGATAACAATATAATAAAAGATTGTGTTTATTTTATCATGTATTACTCCTTAGATTGCTTCTCCTAATGTTGTTGCTTTGTCCACACTTGGAGAACTATGTAATTATTCCTAAGTCATGAACAATTACAGCAACTTCGTCGCTATTAACAATCCGTTAAGGTAACACACAAGTAAGGTAGTATGAAGACTATTACAAGGCCCCTAAGAGTGTATTAAATGCATTTAAAATATATTAAGAGTGTATCAACCATATAAGGGGCAAGGTAGTATGAAGACTGTTAATTGATGGTATCCTTTCTACACAATCATGTTTTCCTAGACATATCAACGGCGATACAGACAAAAGCTGGTTTTCTAAGACCTAACATGCATATTCATCACAAGAAGCAACACCACTAAGATCTACATCCTAGGTTTTATACAATCATAAATAAACACAATAGAAGGTTTAGCCAAGCATGTTAAAGATAAAGTAAGAACACAATAAGAATCACATAACAAGACATATTGAATGATTAAGATAGTCTTACTTGATTAAAACATGAATTGAAGAGAGTACAATAGGGTTTTAATGCCCTAAAATCATCCCCTAACAGTTGTCTAACGAACTAGGTTGTTTCCTTTCTTTTACTCTAAAGTTACACACTTAAAACCCTAAAAATGGTTTTTTATTATAGGAAAATCGCTGCGACGATATCGCGTGTTAATCGTTGACGGCCATTCACATGAATAGAATATTCTGACAATAGGGCCTGGGTCGTTACCAATCTGACTATCCTTCTGAGATCTTGTGATGTCGTCTTGAGAGGGGTTGTGATGGCGTCACATGTAATCTGTGATGCCGTCTCCAGCTTCTGAGTAGAAATTCTTGAGAGATGTTGGTGTAGGTTTGTAGTCTTGTCCGTTTCTTCTCTAAATGAGATCAAGTCACGTGTATTTCCTTGAAAATGCCGTCCAAATGCTAAAAATACCTGAAAAGGAACATTAAGATACCGACTATTAGGCATAAAGCATGATTAGGGGTTTAAACGACCCCGAACAAAGTGTATAAAATGACACCGTCATCAATAAACCCCTACACTTATATTTGCTTGTTCCTCAAGCAAATAGCTTTTCTACCTAGACAATAGCAATATGAGGTCATTTTTACCTACTCTTTAAATGTATTTTTCAACACAACCTTCTAAACTTCGTAATTAAAAGTACGGAAAGTAAATACTAACACCTCACATAAGTGTTTGGGATTTTCTCTTTCACTCGGGTGTATAATAATAAATTATAACATATGGGGGAAACAGAAAATTAACACTCATTACATGTTATAGCATATAAATTACCATAGGCTTGGTAATATATCAAACCTCCATCGCTAGGCGCAAGCATTATTCATTAGTATCTAAAAGTCTTTATAAAGGTTGTAGGGTGTATTGTAAAGTAACATATAATAATAAACGAAAACAAATGGGAATACATTTAATATTTATTTTTTGGGGTGTTCTTTAGTGAATTTGGGAGTGGGAAGGGTTAGTTATGAAATATTATTAACACGAATACACTATGGGTATGGAATTGCTAAGAAAAGCCAAGACTCGGAACCAAGAATACAAACTCTACATAACTCTACATCAATCTCTTTCTTTTTTCTTTTTTTTGAATAACATAATACATCATAACTTGGGGTTTATAACACTACCCCTACACTTGAGCTTTTACATGCTCGATATTTATAATCTAACTAATGACCCGATTTGAGGTGGATCAAAATAACACGGAGATCATCTAACAAATATATAGGGGGGGGGGGGGTAAAATTGACTCAACTTTTCTTCCCTATTCTTCCACGAATTAAATACTACCATGAATCCCAATCGTCCCAAAACAGTATTTACAAGGATAAGGACAAGCAAGCCGGAACTCAATAATTAACTTGGGTTAGAAACAATAATGTATTAAAAGCGAGTACATACAAGGTAGGCTAAGGCGATTTGGGTGTAACGATTGGTGTAAGGGTGATAATGTTCTTCATTAATAGTCCGGCTACGAGAACCGTGAAAAAGGATAGGCTCGGAGGAAGTAACTTAGAGTGTATCTTGCACTAAAGGTGAGTGCATGGCAATGGTGTGGGATAGTTATATGATCGATGTGACCATCATAACAATTACAGGTTTAAAACATGGGTTAATCCTAGTGCCTCTTATCAAGAAAATCATAACACTTACTATGCGGTCTCAGGATGCATCACAAGAACAAGTTTTAGAAATTAATATTCTAGTACCGGTACAAGCTCATAATCCTAAAGTAAACCAATCCAAATGTTTCCAGAAAAGGTCGACAAAAATAGCATCACACATCCGTAATGCCATAAATAGACACACATGATTGCTCACTCCTTAACTCAGAACAAGCAAAAGTAATAACATCTAAGGGCAAAACCTCACATTTTGGGGGGTGTAGATTTGAGGGTGTTTATGCCTAGTAGATATAAATTCATCCCCAAATTCGAGACAACTCTTAATACTTGGTTTTCGTCGGTATGTGTCATAAATGTTTTTAAGTTTGGGTCAAAATCGCCTCTTATGCTATGTTTTGATATATTACCCATTATTTTAAGGATAAAGCAAATGGCAAATGAAAGAATAGTTTCTAAGGCTTATTCCCCCTACACTTAAGTTGAACATTGTCCCTAGTGTTCTATAAAAGTACTCGTAAAAACAAATTAAAGGGAAAAGAAAACAAGAAAAAAGAACATATACTCCCCTTGTTTGCTTTACAAATGGATAAGAAACATTCGATAACGCCTGGTTAAATCGACATTCCAAGAATCCATCCAATTGGAAACTTCCTGAATAATTCTAAGCTTCTTTTCTTCTCTTCTCATCAAATAATCACATAGTAAACAAGACAAAGACACACTATACCAAGCATAAAATAATGCGATATACAAATATACATATGGATATTTAGGGTTTGACTCGATAAAGGCAGTAAAGATAGTATGAGAGGATTTTCAAACCTTATTGGTTTTGCCAGTTATAATAGAAGAATTACATATTCAAATGTTATGCAATTTTAATTTAAAAAAAAATTCAAAACTTTAAGAATATATGGAACTGGGGCGTTATGACGCCGGTCAGGAGAATCTGTAACATCCCCCGTCACAGGTGTCGTGGTGACGGCGTCGCGTATAAATTATGACGTTGTCTCCACGTTCTGTGAAAACGAAATTTTTGTTTTTGATGAAAAATTTCTTGCACTTGATTCCATAAGTTAATTCATGTACAAATAGCTGCATAAAACCTAAGATTTAACAATTTCAATCATATGACTCGAAACTGACGCGAATTAATCTAATCAAATTATTTAACATGCTTGAATTTGACTCAAAAGCCGAATAGATTCCCCTACACTTATTGTTTGCAAAATACCTTTGATTGAAATTAAGACGAGGTTAAAAACAATACAAAGCATGATTACAAGATAGAGTTCGAACATGATAGAATAAAATGAAAAGAGTAAAACACATGACACTCCTAATTTGCGACAAAAGTAAATATTAGGTTGCCTCCCTAGAAGCGCTCTCTTTATTTACGAGTCTTGTAGCTAGGCTCGAAGTCACACGTCCTTACGTGACTTCTCCTTTGTCGTAAATAATCTCTTTTACTAACCTCATTAAATGCCTAATTCCTCTCCTATTTTCTTCGTCTTGCCTGTACTCATCCCCAATGAGTAAGCTTTGATAATAGTGCGTCCTTCCACTGTTAAAGTTTTCTTCATAGGCGAGAGGGGGTATGGAATCGGTGCTAACGCCCATAAATCTTGTTTGCTTGAATATTTCCATGGTGTGAGGCATATTAAATTTGATTTCCTCACTATCTTGCTTGAACGAGACCGTTCCTTCTTCTTTGTCGTAGACGAGTCCAGTTTTATCAATGAAAGGCCTCCCAAATACCATCTCTCCAAGGCAGCGATCAATAATGCTAGTGGTATCTTCCAATATCATGAAGTCATATTCATAAGCGAAGCTTCCTACGAAGATTTTAGACTTTTCACTCTTCCTACAAAGTTGTTAATTTTATCGAGGTTTGACGGTTTCTGCCTCGATCTAAGCCCATAGGTCATGATCTGATTATATTGACGCCTAGACATGATATTGATTGGTCATTCTAGATCTATGTAAGCATGTTTCTTGAAGAAGTGACCGATCATGCATGAAATTTTGATGTTGTTCAGGCTTCCGGCTCTTATTCTCGCCTTTACCCACAGGGATCGAGGATTATTTAATAACCATTCATGATGTGATAATTCCTTCATAGTTGGGAACGAGTTAAAGTTTTCATCATCTTCATCCTCTTCCTCCTCTTCGATTATCTCTTCAACTTCCTCATTAGTTTCAAATTCACTTTCTTCTTCTTCAATTACCTCTTTTATTTCCACATTGGTTTCCATTTCATCTTCCTCCTTGCCTTGTTGCTTTACCTCTTTATTTCCTCTGGCCATTTTACCGAGGTCGCATCTGCATGCGCTGGTTGTTGTGACGTCTTCTTCCGTATCACTGTCCTTGCTGAGGATGACGATCGAATTGACAAAGTGAATGCGCTTTGGAGCTGAGGGATTTTTGTTTAGTTCTTTTATGATGCGGGAGATGAGATATTTTGGGCAGAATAACTTTGAACGACTTTTAGATTCTTTTCTTTCTATATTCCTCCCTTTCGTCATGACTGATTCTGCAATTCCTCTTGGAGGCCATAGAGTTTCCGTATTTTCGGGGGTATATAACTCATTGAATTTTTTTGGAAACGTTATCCAAAGAAAGTTAAATCTTTTCATCAGTCATCCTTGCTGTAGTCCGAGTTGGTTTAATTTGGAATGGCCCAGATGAAGTTTGGTTTTCTCCTTCTAGGGTGTCTGGCGTCATCATTAAAATTCCTTGTCTCTTGGTTTGGGAGTGAGCTTTCTAACCCCCCATTTCTTTTTGCGCGCGAAGATGCGTTGCTTAGATTATCCATGCAATACTGAGTGTCGTGGGGACCACTACAGATCTTACATGAGGTAGTGATTTTATTCAATTGAGTAGGTTGTGTTGGAGCAAGATGAACTTCCATCAAGCGTTGGACTTGATTTTTGAGCGTGATTAGACGGTGGTCGGATGTACTCTGGACATCTTAAGGCAATGCAATTGCCTTGACCGGCTTAGCAAAATCCCTTGGGTCGTTCCAACTTTCGTTGTCATAGAGGGCGAGGTCCTCTAATAATGCCCAATAGAATTTTTCGGCGTTAGGTTAATAATATTGCACCGGCCGATTGGTCAATGGTTCGTCTTGTGACAGGATTGACATGGTCATAAAAAATTTGGACTTGGAGCCAAAGGTCAATTAAATAAGTCATTTGTAGCTAACGCTGTAAATGAACCAGACGAACATGGACAGAGCCTTATTCATTTTCGTTCATTCATTTTTTACCGGATAAATAAACAAACGCGAACGCTTAAATGGTCAATTTTTTTTTTATTAAAACCGTCACTTTATAAATATAAATATATTTATAAAGTAAATATTTTATTTAATAATTAATTTTAAATGCCATGATGAGGGACTTTTTGTAGTAAGTCCTTGAAACGAGTCTATTCTTCGAATAGAGATTCACCATCATGTTGTTGGAACATCAGGATATCATTGCGGAGTTTTACGATCCTTCCCTGTGGAAAGAATGGAGCAAGGAATCGGGTAGTAATTTCCTCCCATGTGGTGATGGATCCTACTGGAAGACGTTCAAGCCAATTGCTAGCTTGATCGCAAAGGAAAAATTAAAATAAACACAGGCGTGTTCTTTCCCTATTTTCACCATCAAGGTTAAGTGAGTCCACTAGTTTTAGGAAATCCTTGAGGTGTTGGTCTGGATCCTTGGACCAAAGTCCATGGAATTAGCATCCGTTTTGCACCAACCAGATGGTGTCGGATCGAAGAGGTACTACGTTGTTCCCTACGGGGAGCTCGATGGTATTCCTATATACCTTCGTGGCTGTTTGGAGTAGTCTTCCTAAGTGCGGATAGATTTCCGATCATTCTCCCATGGTGGGTTTGACGAGAATGAGTTATGAAAAGATAACACAAAGAACAGATAGACTACAAGAAAGCTAATACACTGAAATTAAATTCTTACTTGAAAGGATTCAAGCAAGTAGAACTAAGCTAAACTATATCAACAACTAACTATACCCACGCATCGACACCAAAACTTATTAGCGGTTGTCCGTAAAGGGACTCTTTCTTCCTTTCTTCTGTCTTCTATCTGTTTCTTTAGAGGGGTTCTACAAGAAGTTTTACACCTCATTAGGGCCAGTGTACCTAACTGTTGTAGTGGTAGTTAGATCAAGACTCTAGGTTTGTTATCGTACTTTAGGGAATAGGTTGGGGAAGGCTTGATTACGGTCTAACTTAATTCTAAGGGTCGAGAGAAGATTCTTTTTGTATTTTTATGTTTATAGGAAAGCAGGTAAATCATATATTTGAGAGGTTTGGTTGGTTTTAGTATTAAACTAAATAATAAACTAAGCTATTGGTGATAAAAATATAATAAAAGATTGTGTTTATTTAATCATGTATTACTTCATAAATTGCTTCTCCTAGTGTTGTTGTTTTGTCACACTTGTGATGATCTATGTAATTATTTCCTAATTCATGAACGAATTACACAAATGCGTCGTCTATCTAATATTTCGTTAAGGCAACGCACAAGTAAGGTAGTATGAAGACTATTACAAGCCCTAAGAGTATTAAATGCATTTAAATATAATATAAGAGGATAGATCAACCATATAAGGTGCAATGTAGTATAAGACTGTTTACCCGATGGTATCCTTTTTAAACCAATCATTTTTTCCTAGACATAATCACACACGATACAGACAAAAACTGGTTTTCTAAAACCTAACATGCATATTCATCACAAGAACAACACCACTAAGATCTACATCCTAGGTTTCATACAATCATAAATAAACACAGTAGTCCAAAGCATGTTTAAAAGATAAAGTGAAGAACATATAAGATATTCCACCATACAAGACATATTGAATGATTATAGATAGACTTACTTGAATTCAAAACATGACTGAGAGAGAACAATATGGGTTTTGAGCCCTAAAATCATCCTAAACAGCTGGCTGAACCGAACTAGAGGTTAGTTCCCTTTTTTTACTCTAAAGTTACACACTTAAAACCCTAAAAACATATTTGTATATATAGGAAAATCGCTGCGACGGCATCGCGTGTTAATCGTGACACCGTCATGAATAGAATATTCTAGATAATGGGTTGGGTCGTACAATCTGACGCCGTCTGGAGATCTTGTGACGCCGTCTTGAGATGGGTTGTGACGGCATCACGTGTAATCTGTGACGCCGTCTCCAGCTTCTGAGTAGAAATTCTTAAGAGATGTTGGCGTAGGTTCGTATCCCCTTGTCCGTTTCTTCTCCAAATGAGCCCAAGTCACGTGTTGAAGAAACATGTAATCTAATGATCTACCAAGAACAAGAGAGATATGGGTTGTGTTAGCCTCAATTTATTGAGTCGAACAAGGAAGTTCGGTCACTCTATGATGGAGCTTCGGTCTTTAATTAGTTAATGTTGTAATAGGATAATATCGGGAATCGGGCTCGATAGTGAATCTAATATTGTATATGTTTCGGGTTTAATCCCAAGCAAAACCCGAGCCCGGGTCCTAGTTAAATATCCCGCGCGTACCTTTAACGTGACGGGGTATATAAGCTTTTTCTTATTTAGAAAAAGCTAGTTGTTCATTTTCAAATATAATTCCATTTCTCTTTTCTCTCATCTCTCTCTCTAAACTCTCTCTCTAGAACAACTCTTTCTTTCTCCTTTCTAGTTCTTGATCCGTGATTGATTCGTGTTATGAAGTGTTAAACGGGATCCTACAATTGGTATCAGAGCGAAGGGTGGATTCGTGTCTGATTTATGTGGTTAAATAAGCTCAAATTCGTGGTCCATTTTGAAGAAAAAAAGCCCACGGCTCACTTTTGATTTTGGCTTATTTGTTGGTTAATCTTACTCTCTACTTGTTCTACACATCAAAAGGTTAGATTGTTACAAATTTCGTGTGTAATACAAGCTTAAAGTTCGAATTATAAGCTTTTAAAGCTTAGTGTTCTTCGTGGAGAGTTGCTCAATATTGGACGATTTACAAGGTAATACGAGTTAAGGTGTGCTTAAACTTGATGTACTCACAAAGTATTACATGTTTCTAACTCAATTCGTGGCTAGAAAGTTCATTGGGTGAATATTTGCAAAATTCGTCCCTTGCATTCTTCGTGGCGGTTTGACAGAAAAGGGACAAGATCCTCTTTTTAAGGAAAGTATCAGACGGCGAGTTACTCATTTAGGCGGCGAGTTAAGTAGGTACAAGGCGAGTTGTCAATAGGTTTAGCAGTGGTTTGCTTATTTTAATGCAGGCGGCGAGTTGCTAAACGGCGAGTTGCTAAACAGCGAGTTGCTAAACGGCGGGTTGATTATTATATTGGCAAAAATGAAACGTAATAATGCCCAAATTAAAAATGCACGGCGGTTTGAATACATTGGAATAAAATATTGCCCACAGCGAGTTGCTCAAAAGGAAAGGCGATTTGCATTATTTTAATACACGGCTGGTTGTCAATTTCAGCAGCGGTTGCTATTATAATAATACTCGGCGAGTTACTCATATTAAAGCAGCGGTTTGATTAAACAGATAAGGCGGCGGTTTGCTCAACACCCTTGGCGGCGGTTTGGATAAAATTTTCAAAAAAAAAAAAAGTTGATTAAACACTCTTTTTAGACAGATTATCCAGACGACACTCTTTTTTAGACAGATTATCCAGCGGTTTGATTAAACAGATTATCCAGATGACACTCTTTTTAGCGATACTTTTTTACGGAAAAAGTTGAGTAATATGTAATTTTTTATATAGCAACCCTAGCCAGAAAATTATCTGTTTTTAGACAATTAAATCATTGGCCGCTGATTCCGAATCAAATCATTCACGGTTATCTAGTGATCTTGTAAAATCCCGTTAATTCATTATCGGTTTTGATCATAGACGAGTAAAATCCCGTGAACGTGAATTGCATACAACCACAACTTCAATCACATCATATCCACTTAAGATCCAACAAAATCTTTCACACTTCATATTTCATAACTATTCATTCATCATGTCTACTCCAGTTAACACATCCTCAACAGATAGCCAAATGCACAACAATATCATGGCAGCTGGTTCAAAAGATCGTCCACCGATGCTTGGACCAGGAAGATATTCTCAGTGGCGTTCGCGTTTTCTACGATACCTTGACACTAAATCGAATGGTGAATATCTGAGGAAGTGCATCTTTGACGGTCCATATATGCCTACGAACGTACTCATTGCAGCAGTTGAAGCAGCAGAGAACATTCTACCAGTAGCTGCACATGAAGAAGTAGAGACAATACACAACATGACAGCAGAGAACAAACTTTACTTTCAAGCTGAAAAGGAAGCTATTTTCTTGATTTTGACTGGTATTGGAGATGAAATTTACTCAACTGTTGATGCATGCAACACAGCTAAGGAGATGTGGACAGCCATTGAAAGGCTACAACAGGGTGAATCGTTGAACGTACAAGATGTAAAGACCAATCTGTTCTGGGAATTTGGGAAGTTTACTTCTCGAGATGGAGAATCCATGGAGTCTTATTACTCCCGGTTTTATAAACTGATGAATGAGTTGACAAGGAACAACTTGCAAGTTTCACCAATGCAAGTGAATGTTCAATTTCTTCAACAACTTCAACCAGAATGGTCAAGATTTGTGACGGTTGTCAAGCAGAGAGAGGAAATAGACACAGTTTCATATCACAAGCTGTTTGACATTCTGAAGCCGTTTCAAAACGAAGTTAATGATATCCGTTCTGAGAGATTAGCCAGAAGTGCAAATCCGTTAGCACTTCTTGCGGCTGCTCAACCGCGGTCTCAACCCTATTCAGATAGACTACTAACAGGCACCAAAACCTCAAAGATCGAATGCACCATCATACATGCAATCTTCTTCCACACGACCAAGTGCGACTACCAGACACAAAGGCAAAGAGATCGCCAAACCAGTTACTCCTCAATCTGAGTCCGTTTCTGAGGAAGACAGTGATCCAGAACAAGCTCGGAGGGATAAGGATATGCAAAAGAACTTGGCACTTCCTTGCTAAGTATTTCAAGAAAGCTGTACAAACATACCAACAACAACCATCAAGACTTCTACAAACTCCAAACAAGACTGAAATACCAAACCAATGTATAATAACGACAATTTCCAGGGCAGTATTGGGAATCAAAGGACGATGACAGTTGCTGAGGCAAGGGAAACATAGGCATCCGTAGGCAACAAAATGGGATACAGATGCCATTAACTGCAAGGGATTTGACACTATGCCAGGGAATGCAGAAAAGCCAAAGCGGTTAAAGACGTACGTGTATCACAAGGAGAAAGATTATGATGTGCAAACAAGCTTGAACAGCTGTTCACATGAAGCTGAGCAAGCTTGATTGGCTAGAAGACAACGGATAAGAATGATGACACAAGAATTGGAAGCACATTACAGTTACATGGCAAAGATTCAGGAGGTCTCACCTGAAGAATCCATTCAACTAGTCAGCCATTAGAAACAGTAACAAAACCATGATGAAAATGATGTCTATTGCATGTGAGACAACATCTAGCAACCTGAATCCATTAACGACACATTGGTTTTGGAGAAGGATGATAGCAAGTCATTCCTAATTCATCACAAATATGAATAAAGATAATCAGGTGATCAAAATGCGGCTTGATATGTGTTGATGTTTGTGCTGCGCTTGCCTAATTTAATTGCTAATTTGACTCTTGATACGAGGAAAACAAAAACTGTATTAAATGCAATTAAAGAAAGCAAAACGCAACATAACTCAAGAACTTAAGGAGTAGCAAAACTAACCTTGAAATAGCTAGTAGGGCTCTAGGGGAGGCTACTAGCAGTCGGGATAGTTGTCTGATTGCACTTCAGACCAAACAGACTGAGCTTGAGAAGTACACGGCCCTTAATGACCGAACGAGTGATTATAAAATACTTCAAACAAAGTTAAATGAAACTCTAGGACTATTAGCTCTTAAAGACATTGACATACAAGAGGGTTTAAAAACTAAAGCCTATGAAATTTCAGTTGTCAATCAGAAACACGATGAGCTAGTCAAAAAGAGTCCAGTTAACTAGTCACAATATTGAAGGTCAACTCAAAGAGAAAAGTAAGTTATTTGGATTTAAAGGTTAAGGAGAAAAGACCATTGACACGATGCTTGAAAATGGGACAAACAAATAAAGTTTTTAAATGAAATTTTTTATAAACGCAATCAGTCAATTCAGACCATTCACATGTTAGCACCCAAATGCGCAACGTATAATGGTAGATCAACCTTTGCTAATCCAAAGTACCTCAAGATAGCTCAATCTGAAAAGCCTCATTTGTATGAGATCCCATATGATACTTCTGATCCTGCAAACAGATTTTGCCCCAATGGGGAAGAGACAGTGACTCTTGAAAAGGAGAGTAGATCAAAATTGGATAAAGACAAAGTGAAACCATATTATTACACATTTCACAGTCATTAAGAAACTTTCAAACCACCAATCAAAACCTATCTTGATCAGTTGGAACACGCTAAAGAAGTTAGGAAGACAATGTGGAGAAAAACGTTTAACAGAACAAAACCAAACATTGCTAAAAACGTGTCCTTTCTACCCGTTTCTAAATCCATTAGTAAAAGTAGACAAGTTTATAACGAAATGACAAACAACTTCAATCATTTTAGAACAATTTGTGAACAAGCTTGGTCTAATCATACTAATAGTGCATTTCCTAACCCAACTGCTAAGAGTATGGAAGTTTTGATCAAAACCTTTCTAATGCCTCTTTCCATAAAATCACAAAATGATAGCTTTCGTTTTGAACATGAACTTAAAACGGAAATGCATGAAGATTTTGAGTACGTTAAATCCCTTGAAAAAGAGATTGACGAACTTGAATCTGAGAAGGCTGATTTTTCAAATATGTATGATCTACTTCTTGAAGAGTGTGTGTCTAAAGATGTTATATGTTCATATTTGCATTCTTTGTCTGAATTAAATGCTCATACTGAATTGCAATGCATGTATCTTCATAAAGTCAAAGAATGTGAATGTCTTGCACAAAAGCTGTCAAAACAAACTGAATCTGTTAATAACGAAGTTCATAATAAGCTTTTAAAGAGTTTTGCTAAACTTGAAAAACACTCGATTTCTCTTGAACTTTCTTTACAACATTGTAAAGAACAGATGAAAAACAACCCAGTTTGCAAAGAAAATGCTTCAAATGTATTTCGAAAAGAACGTGAACAATATCATGAAATACAAGATTTGAAAGCTCAAATGCAAGACAAGAACATGGTGATAAATGAGTTAAAGAAACTCATTCTGGTAACAAAAGGAAAGTCTGTGGAAACTCAGTTTGATAAACCATCTGTTGTTCGACAACCAAATGCTCAACGGATTCCAAAACCATCAGTTTTAGGAAAACCGACTCCTTTTTCAAATTCTCCTGAAATGAGAAGTTTTCAAACGAAACAGTCGGTTAATAAAACTAATGTGTCGGATGGTTTATTTAAACCAGTCACTCAACAGAATTTGCCTCAGAAAAGAAACCAAGCGGTTCGAAACACAAATGTGCTTAAACCAGGAATGTATAGAATTGCCTCCACCACAACACAAACTAGAACACCACAGTTGCCTCATGCTTCTAGGAATACTAATCCTCACATGTCTAAATCTTCAGGAGTAATTCACACTACTAGTGTTAGCAGACCACAGCTTAAGTGCTATCAAGTTAAAGATAAGGTCGTGCCAAACAATAGTCAAGTGAAGTTTAAAAAGAAGGAAGTAGAAGACCATCATAGGATTTCTAGTATTTCTAAGAAAACAAAGTCTGTAACTGCGTGTAATGACAGTTCAAACTCCAGAACTTCGAATGTAAATGCTGTTTGTGCTGAATGTGGAAAATGTGTGTTTAATTCTAATCATGATGCTTGTGTTTCTAGATACTTGAATGACGTGAATGCTAGAACTAAGAAGCCTAAGGTAGTGCCTATTAGTGCTAGTAAACCCAAGAGAAAAGCGAACAAATCTGTTGCAACACCCCATAAGAAAACAGTTGCATCAGATACCACTATTCAGAAATCCAAGAGTTACTATAAGAAGTTGTATGAGAATACAAATCAGGAATGGAAATGGTGGATAGCTAAGAGATGTCCATCAGGTTATACATGGACACAAAAGCCGCTTAGGACCAAAAAGATATGGATGCCTAAGATTAGGAAAGATGATGAATCAACAAGTATTAGTCCCACTATAGACATTGTCTCTAGGATAACTAATGTCTTGAAGATATCAAATTCCTTAGGATCCAATTTGTCCAATGTTCCATCGTCCTCTAATTCTCTTGCAGATTGTACAACTCATCCTATTCATTGTTGACTCTGGATGCACAAAGCACATGACGGGCAATCTAAAGCTTTTGTGTAATTTTGTGGAGAAATTTCTGGGTACTGTTCGTTTTGGAAATGATCAGTTTGCTCCAATTCTTGGTTATGGAGATCTGATTCAAGGGAATGTCACGATCAAACGGGTTTATTACGTCGAAGGCCTCAATCACAATCTTTTCTTGGTGGGTCAATTCTGTGATGCTGATTTGGAGGTTGCTTTCAGGAAATCTACTTGTTTTGTAAGAGATCTTAAGGGAAACGATCTACTAACTGGTAATCGTGGATCTGATCTCTACACAATATCTCTTCAAGAAACAACTTCATCAACTCCAATATGTTTCATGGCTAAAGCTTCACCAACTCAAGCATGGTTATGGCATCGAAGGCTTTCTCATCTGAACTTCGATTACATCACCTTACTCTCAAAGAAAGAAGTTGTGAATGGCTTACCTAAGTTGAAATACGTCAAGGATAAACTTTGTTTGTCTTGTGAAATGAGTAAATAAAAAAGAAGTTCATTCAAGACAAAAGCAGTTCCTAGTTCCAAAGGAAGGCTAAATTTGCTTCACATGGACTTGTGTGGTCCATGCGGGTTGCATAGCATACTAGAAGAAATATATTCTGTGTGATTGTTGATGACTAATTCAAGTTACCTTGGACTCTTTTCATGATCAAGGATGTTAAATCTCCATAAGTTCTCAAAGACTTTCTCATGATAATTCAATGCAATCTTCAAGCTCAGGTTATTAGTGTCCGTACTGATAGAGGCACAGAGTTCTTAAACAAGACACTCCATGCTTATTTCAAAGAAGAAGGCATTGAACATCAGACTTCCACTCCTCGAACACCTGAATAGAACGACGTTGTTGAAAGACGGAACCACACTCTTGTTGAGGTTGCTCGAATAATGCTCTCAGCTTCTAAGCTTCCATTATCATTTTGGGCTGAAGCAGTTGCAACCGCATGCTATACTCAGAACAGATCGATCATCATATCGACTCATGGAAAGACGGCGTATCACATCATTAATAACAGGAAACCTTCAATAAAACATCTTTACATCTTTGGTTGCATTTGTTACATAACTAGAGATGGGGAAAATTTAGATAAGATGAAAGAAAAAGGGGATCCATGTGTCATGGTGGGATATTCTACTCAGTCGAAGGGATATCATATTTACAACAAGAGAACACACTTAATAGTTGAGTCCATTCATATCAAGTTTGATGAAATTAAAGAAATGATGTCTGATCACAACAGTTCAAACCTCGCACCACAATGACAAGAGATGTCAGTTGAAAATGTCTCTTAGACACGTTTCCTTCAAGGACAAAGGAGCATCAGATTATGACAACTCTGACCCCGTGACCCAAGGACAAATGTTTGTTCTACAGCAGAAAAGATAGTTTCCTTCACTATAAGGGTTAGAATTTCTCTTCAGTCCTTTGCTTGACGAATATTTACAATCCTGCATCACTGGTCATGTGAGGACAACAACCAATGATCACTCAAGCACGAAATGCATCATTTCAAGAAGCTGAATTTATCAATCCTTTTTGTACACGGGTACAAGAAATTGGTGAGCCTTCCTCACGCAACATTGATAATACCGATGTGCATTCATTTCAACCACAAAGTCATGATTACCGATGGACCAGAGATCATCCATTAGAACAAGTTCATGGAAATCCAACCATGCCAGTTCAAACAAGACGACAGCTTGCCACAGATACTGAAATGTGTATGTTCGCGCTCACAGTGAGTATTGTTGAAACAGAATATACATTAAGGAGGCATGGCTTGATTCTGCATGGATCGAGCAAAAGGCAGGAATGAACTTCATCAGTTCGACAGACTAAAAGTCTGGGAACTAGTCGACAAACCATTTGACAAGATGATTATAAAGCTAAAGTGGTTATGGAGGAACAAGATGGATAAAGATAGTCTGTTGATTCGCACAAAGTATGACTTGATAGCTAAAGGTTTTATGCTCAGGAAGAGGGTATTGATTTCGAAGAATCATTTGCACCAGTTGCTCGCTTGGAAGCAGTTCGGATTTCCGCTGCCTACGCAACACACAAGTCTTTTTTAATCTATCAGATGGACGTGAAAACAGCATTTCTTAATGGTCCACTGAAGGAGGAGGTTTATGTTGCTCAGCCGAAAGGGTTCGTTGATCTAGATCATCCAGAAAAAGTATACCTTCTAAGGAAAGCTTTGTATGGATTAAAGCAAGCTCCAAGCATGAGCCTGTATGATTGACACTATCAATCTTCCTGATGTCAAAGGCTATACTAAAGGTACAATTGACCCAATTTTATTTTAAGAAAAATACGGGCAGGATATTCTACTTGCACATGGTACTTCGTTATGTTTCGTGCACGATTTACGTTATAAGTTGATGACATAATTTTGGGTTTACAACCCTAAATATTCAAAAAAGATATTGAAGTTAATGCACATTAGATTTGAAATGTCCTTAATGGGGGAGATGAAGTTCTTTTTAGGACTACAGATCCACCAGTCCACAAAAGGTATTTTTATCAATCAGGCCAAGTACGCTTTAGAAATTCTTGAAAAATAAACCATTAATATAGACAATGTACTCCATTGGTACACCATTGGCTACAAAATCAACTAGATGTAGATTTGATAGTGGAGAACCCGTATGACCAATATATTATCGTAGTAAAATCTGGTCACTCATGTGTACTTGACATAAGTTGGACCCAGACTTAGTGCAAAGCAGTATGCTATTGTGCACGTTACAACTACGACCACACAAATAGCACCTCAAGGAGGTTAAAAAGAACCTTTTAAATACCTAAAGGTACCATTAACATGGGACTACTTGGTATCAAAAGGATTCTGGCTTTGAACTAACATCATTTTCAGACGCTGATCATGCCGGATGCCTTGATACTCGAAAAAGCACTTCTGGAGGGATACAGTTCCTTGGTGATAAGCTAGTAAGTTGGATGTCAAAGAAAACAAAATGCCACTGCATGTACTTCAGCAGAGGCGAGTACGGTGGCGTAATTTGCAAGTTGTGCGCAAGTAATGTGGCATGAGGACACAGCTTCAAGATTTGGCTTCAACTCATAAAATTAACGTTGTACTGTGTCTCTCAGTAGCATAGCATATCATGCTACCTCCGTACAGCATTCGCGAACAAAGCTCATTATACTCGGTTATCATTTCATAATGGAAAGGTTGATGAAATGGTATAATTGATTATATTTTATCAAAAAACTGAATACCAATAGCTGACATGTTTACGAAAGCCCGTTCCTTGCGGATCGGTTTAAGTATCTTCGTCAGAAGGAATTGGTTATGACGATGTTTGACTCCAGCTGATTCTGGATGGTTCTGACAAATGAGACGGCTTGTATCTCATCAAAACATCACCTTGTACATATTTTTGGAAAGGACAAAATACAAAAAATATAAAACTTCAAAGAAAATACAAAATCAAAAAAATAGAAATTTCCAAAAGATCTTCTTCTCGATATGTCTCTTGGAATCTGATAACATTTAACTGTGACTTAGAAAATGGTCGATTAACATGCCACGGGTGTGTAATTGAAGTTCGAGCGAGGAGTTGAAAAATAGTTTCAAAAACGTGTCATTTCTAATGTTTAGATGGCTTATGTGCAAATAATATCAGTACATACCCGACTTCAATAAAGGAGGTTTATATCTTATCTCTCGCAATGAGAAAATTTAACGTTTCTCGGTCTTGAGCTGTTTTTAAAGACATTTAATGTTTCTTAGCTCAAGAAAAAGGAAAGTGTACGTATCAGTGCGCTTGACACCCTTAGCGTTAGTAGGAGAAGTCCTCTACATTTGGTTTTCAATAAAGTTGTTCACAATTTTCTAGAATTTGTCTCGATGACAATTCATAATCTTTCAAAATTGTGTGTTCAACACTCCAACCCTCACAATGTTTTCAAAAGACAATAATTTGCTCAATGGGTCTATTTTTGGGGGGAGGGGAGTTTTCGGTAAAAAAAAGTTTTAATGTTTTGGATACATCAGCTAACGACAACTCTTATGTATCAAAAATGTTCCTAACCATTTCATGCTGATAATATTTTCGCCCATCGGAATTTTAAGGATATATTTTAATCTTAAGGTATTTCAATAAAAGATGTGTTTATTATTTAAAAGGAAAGAGATAAGGTAATTATAATAGGATCTAGTCAATTCATTGTGCTGGAAAAGTAAGAAAAGGTTTTATGGTTCGATCTATATTACCCAACACATTTAATGTTCTGACGATTCTGAAGTCATAAGGTGGTTAGGTTAGGAATCAATCCTATGATCCAACCAGAACCGGAGGATCTACCCAAGGATAATCCAAAGTTAGAAATAGCAGTCCTTAGGTATGATTGGAGATGATATGTTATGGGAAAAAAAAAAAAAAATTTTTTTTTTTTTAATGCCGACTAAAGATTGAGCTAACATGGAACTATCACAACAAGGTGTTAAGTAATGACGTCTTGGTAAGCATTGAAGAATGAAAAAGAAATGTATGGATAAAAGGTCTAAAGAAAGAAGCCCTCCACACAACTTAAGGCAGAAACCGGGTCAATACATATGCTGTCAGAATCATAAGTTAATTGCTGACATTGAAAACGACATCATGGACCTAGTGATGCAATGCACAACCCTTCCCAGCCATTCGAGTTTCTCTCAACAGAAACTTGTCTCATTTGTCACGGAGATACACAATTATCTATTGACATCTTACTCCGAGATCGTTGATATTGAACAGGTGGCAATATGCTCCAGCCTCCGAGTACTAAAACAAAGATGCATATCGAGTCTTGACGCCAGAGATCAATCTAAATATCATTAGGACACATCCAATTTCAAACACTTGTGACAGTTATCAAGTTCACTAGTGTTAACAAGAGGTCTTACGCACAATATCCTTGTGGATATTTGCTCCAAACATCCGAGTGATACTAATGTATTCACAATGAAGATGGAAATCCTGCTTGAGTCAGCATCAAACAAGCTCTTGGTAGGCGACTTGCGAGATTCTATATGAATCAAACTTGTGACAACTGGATATCGATTTGGTCCAGTAAATGAATTGACGGTTGATGAATTTTGATAAAAAGATTAAAACTCCCGATGTGTTACAAAAAAATGCTTTTTCAAGTAACACGTCGATTGATTTTCAAATCAATTTTCTTGATTATCACTAACGTAAACATGCAGGTTAAAACGGTGGTGACGGTATCCCAATCAACCAAAGTCGATTCATTACCACATATCCATGCTCATTCTACAAAGACAAACTATCATAAAAGCTCAAGATTTAAAAGACAAAGACTTCTGCTAACTCTGATTTGAAGCTTTCAAGATGAGGCATAGTATGAGAATGTTGGCCAAAGACACAAGATTGCAAGATGGAATAGACGATAAAGACAATGACAAAGGCTCAAAGACAAGATCGCAAAGCATGAAGGAACAAGCCTACAATAAAGAACAAAGAGAAAGACCAAGACCACATGAGCTTAACGACAAAAGCAATGTCATTGATCTCATGAAGGAGTGTCATTAATGAACTCACTTTGGAGGAGATTGTTAGCCTCAAAATATTGAGTCGAACATGAAGTTCGTCCATTATGAATGTTAGTCTCGGTCAATCAATTAGTTAACATTGTAATAGGAAAGTATCGGGAATCGGGCTTGATAGTTAATTAAACTAATATTTATTATATGTTTCGGGTTTAATCCCAAGCAAAACCCGAGCCCGGGGTCCTGTCAAATATCCCTTACGTTTACTTAAACGTGACAGGGTATATATATATCTTTTCTACTTGGAAAAGAAAGCTAACTCTTTCATTTTCCAAGATATTCTTTCTAATAATATCTTTTCTTTTCTCTCTAACCTCTTTGTTTCTCTCTCCTAAAATTCATTTCTTCTTCTCTTTCTTCCTCGAATTCATGGTTGTTATATGTTATGAAGTGTGATATCGAGATCTACAATTCTGAAAAGTAAACACATACCAAGGTTACAAATGTTTAGACTTTAAGTCACAAGTACCTTGGTTGAGTTTTTTCAGTTTTAAGGCTGTGAATGATACCAAAATACTGACCAAGCATTTAATTATTTGGACTTTTAAGGTGGTTAGGTATAGGTACTTATTCCTACGATCCAGCCAGAACCGAAAGGATCTACCCAAGGACATTCCACTAGTTAGTATAGAAGTCCATAGGCATGATATAAAAAGGAGTAAAAGTGATAATAAGGGAATAGTGCCGACTGAAATGGAGCTAGTACTGGAACAAACCCAACAAGGTACTAGTCATGAAGTCTCGGTAAGCACTAAAGGGGTTGAAGAATTAAAAAGAAAAGTTAAGATAAAGGGTGAAAAGAAAGAAGCCCTCCTTACACTTAGGCATAAACCAGGTCAATACATAAACTGTCAGAAACACTAAGCTGTTGTCTGGTATTGAAGACAGTCGTCATGTACTTAGTGACGCAATGCACAACCCTTCCCAGCCACTCAAGGTCTCTCAAAAGACTCTTGTTTCATTTCTCACGGAGATTAAACATATTTCTATCGACTTTCTCACTCCAAGTTAGTTGGTATTGAAAATGTGGCAGTCTGCTCCAGCCTTCGATTACTAAAAACCAAAGTGCACTATCGAGTCTAGAGCCGTAAAAGAGATCATCCATAAATCTCATTAGAACACTTATCCAAAATATGCTTGCTAATTCACACAATGTGAAAACAAGAAATATATCAAGAGTCCTACGCGTTATCCTTGTGATTTTGTCAGAATATTAGAGTGATACCTAAAAGGTATTTACAATGACGATGGAAATCCTTCCAGAGCCAACATCAAACAAGCTCTGCGGTAGGTGACTTGTGAGATCCTACACGGATCGAACTTGTGATACTGGATATCAATTTGGTTCAGCTTATGAATTGACAGATGAATTTTGAAAAAGTTAAAAGTGTTGGTGTGTTATAAAACCGTTTGCATATTAATACACCGACTGATTTTCTAAATCAATTTTCAATCTTATGTCTATGGGAAGCCTCACAAGGGTATCTGGACATAAGAAAGTTGAACACGAATTGACGGCTTAATCGGGAAGATAGTAACTTACCGGTTCACTCTTACCATGTTGTCTACTTTGAGACGCTCCGGTTTTAAGAACGGCTAGTGCAGCTGCGAAACCCTGCCAAGGAGATTCTTTGGAGTTCTACATGATCACAGGCAGTATTTATATTGATTAACGGGTAACCGTAGTTGTTACAACTGTATTCGACGAAGTGACAAAGCCACTTTCATCCATATATGTTGTTTATCACTAACCTATTTATGTAGATTTCTTGACGGTGGCGATAGTTTCCCGATGACAAGTCAAAGCCAATACCACATGCTCATACTCGACCGACATAAGTAATAACATCATGAAAGCTCAAGTACATGTTTCAAGACTTCCGCTACTCTGATACCGTACATCTTTCTTGAAGTGAAGAAGTATTAAGTTGATACCGCACGTCCTCCATAAAGTGACGAAGTGTTAAAGTTAAAGAATATCAAGAAAGATGGTTACAGTCGCTTTCAACATCAAGAACAGTATGAGCATGTCGGTCTAGAAGTCACAAGATCACAAGAAGGCAAAGATTACAAGATGACGAAAAGAGATTATGCTTGGTTGATGATCTCAAGAAGTCTAAAAGATCGCATACAAGTCAAGAAAAGATACAAGCTAAAGCCTAAAAGTCTAAAGATTGCTACATCAAGATTCACAAGATAAAGAACAAGATAACAAGACTACGAAAGATTGAACACATTCATAGAATGTAGAGCTTAAGTTTTTGTAAATTAGAGTGACCTCCCTTAGGGGGAGATTGTTAGGAATCGAGAAAAGACTCGGTCACTTCCAAAAGTATAATAGTATAGCTCGTAGCGTAATATTTGGAAACTTACCAAGCTAACCGGGTCAACATCAATCATCCTTATGTTGACCGGCCATAGTGAGGTATAAATACCTCCTCTCCATGCCTTTGAGAGGGTTGGTTGTTCATTTGGTTATTCACATAATACATTTTCCTTTCCTTTCTCTCTTTAAGTGATACAACCCACTTTCTCTCTCTAAAATTTATATCTTGTCTATTATTAAGTGATGTAATACTTCTACAAGGGTCAATTAATTCAATCTTAATGTGCCACGCATCATATCCTTCTTTTGGTGGCTTATTCCAATCTTTTTTTTTCTATCAACTCCTCCAACTCTCACATATTTCCCTTTAAAGTGATAGGTATAGTTCTTAGGAATTCTACCATCTTTCTAAATACTAAGACATCCTTAAAGGGGTTGAGTTCGGCATCCCTAGAAATTTCCCATTCTCCGGGCAAATGATAATTCATAAAGTCTTTCTTTATGTAGTAAGGGGGTCGGGCACCTATCCAACCGTATAAGATTCTTGTTTTCCTAGGGTAGTCCAATAGGGTACATCCTCAACAACTAGGTCAATTTCTTTAACTCCAAATATTGACCTAGTAACTCCTTCTCCTACCACTATTTTGGCTTTCTTACAATCTATTACGGCACTAGCGGTTCCTAAAAATCCTCTTCCTACAAGTAAAGGACACGTAGGGTCTTTTTCCATATCAATGACATAAAAGTCCTCTAAAAGTTTTAACTTTCCTATGTGAACCTCCACATTCCTTACAATTCCTATGGGATATGACTTAGTTTCATCCGCCAAACCAAAGACATTTTTGGTCTCTTCTAATAATCCAATTTTAAGCTTTTTAAAGAGCTATAATGGGATTAGATTCACACAAGACCCTAAATCGGCCAAGGTATCAAAAGGCTTGGAGTCTCCTAGTATACAAGGTAAGGTGAATAATCCGAGATCCTTCATTTTCTTTGGCATTTCGCCTTGAATGAACGCGGACCCATTTTTTCCTAACTCTAAACTCTCTACATATTTATCAAAAATTGCATTGTACATTAGAGCATGAGCTAGAACTTTAAGAACCGGTAACTTAAGATGCAAATCCTTAAATTCATCTTCTAGAGCTTTTTCAGGTTCTTTTGGTTTTGGTGTTCCAGTTTTATTGACTGTTAGAGTTTTAACTTGTAGTTGGTCTTTTTGAAAATCATTTGTTGGTTTGAAACACGTTTTAATAGTAGACCGAATTGAGGGGACAAGATGAGCTTTGGGGATCTTCCATCGGGTAAGAACGAACAGACGAAACCGAAGAGGTAGGGGTTAACATTCAATTTTAGGTTTTTAACCGTATCACTTAGGAGTGATCCCGTCATTCGGTCATTGATGGCCTTCAAGAATGTGTCAATTTTATTGGTCATCTTGCTTTATGATTGTTTGAAATCGGCTTCAAATTTAGACAACCTAGCGTCTTGAGATGCCATAAAGTTAGACACCAATCCTTCAAGATTTAATTGTGTTAGAAACGATAAAAAGTGTTAATTATTATTATGAATTGGTCATAGTTTAGTTTATAGTTTTATTAGTAGTTTTGATGTAATAAAGTCTATCTTGGCCAAGTTGACCAAGGTTTGACTAAGTGTAGGGAAAATAGAATAGTTTTGTAATAAGTATATATACTCATCTTGAAGGAGTATATATACATGTCTTGTCTTTGTAACACTCACTTCTCCCTCCTATTTCTATTTTCCTCTTTTGAAATGAAAATTTCAAAAATGATGAAAATACTCTCTAGCTCCTCTCCTTTATTCTATAGTGGGAACAAAATTAATAAAGGCTACTTGGGCTGAAACTCACAAATAAGCTCAAAAGGAGCTTATCTTTAAGCTGTTACAGAAAATGAGGCTTAAACCCTGTTTTAGAAATAAGCTATAAAAAACCTCAATAACCTATTCAAAAGAAAAAAGGAAAGAAGTTCTAAAGAGCTTATGATGTGATTAATCTATAAATGAAAAGAAACTAAAGCTTAAACTACTTTTATGCTACTGAAACTGATCATGAAATAAGCAAACTCAGGAAATAAACAAAGTAACTCAAATTCCAAGCAAGCTAAATACCTTAATAAGCTAAACTAGATTTTGAAACTTTAAGGACTTATTAAACTACTTATAATCTATCTAATTAAGTTGTAAAATCAACTAAAAAGCTGAATTAACAATTTTAATCCTTAAGACTCTAAGTACGTTTTTGGAGTTTTCAGGTTTTATGACTTTTGAACAGCGAAATTTTATCATGAAAATAAGCTAAGAAATGCAAATTAAGAACTTAAAGAAGGTATTAAGCTATATTAAAACTTAAATCCTACTGAATTTGATAAGCTAAATTCTAAAATTACCAGTTCTAAATTAAGCTAAGAACACAGCAGTACTAACTGGGGTTAGTACTGCTAGTGTAAAAAGTTCAGCAGTACTTTCACTTGAAAGTACTGCTGATGCAATTTGGTTTTTTAAGAACAAAATAAGCAATGAAATAAGCTAAATAATGAAAACTAAAACTAAATTCTTAATAAGCTAAAACTAAACTTAATCCTACTGAAATTCTAAGCTAACAGTACTAACTTATGGTTAGTACTGTATTTTTTTTTTTTGTTTTCTTTTTTTGTTTTTTTTTTTTTTTGTGTAACGAGTCAGCAGTACTAACTTAGGTAGTACTGCTAGTGCAATTTTGAGAATGCACTAAACCAAACACTCCTTTGTCATTATGACAGAGTTGAGAAAAGCTTTTTAAGAGAAATCTAATGAACAAGTACTAAATACCAGATAAAAACTAGCTTAAATCAAACTTAGCAATCATGATTGAACAACTGAATAAGCTTTAATCTAAGATCTAAACTATTTAAACTAATATTTTTGGATTTTATGAGTTTTTATGACAGAATTTAATAACTAAAGATCTATAACTACTAGCATAAACTGATGAAAGACAAACAACTAATATTACTAATAAGAGACATTTAAACACAAATAAGCAAGAGAAAAAAGCAATAAGCAATATTAAACCCTAAACTAAGCAATTAAACTGAATCTTATAAGAAGAGTGAAAGAGAAACATACTTGATCCTTTAGCTAAACAAAAGGAACCAATAAAGGCAGCTACAAGCTCTCTAGCTTATGAATAAGCTAGAGTATAAGTCCTTGGGATCTCTTCCAAGGTAAGATCCCCTTCCAAAAGCTTAAATTCAATAAGATCCATGATAGATTAAACTGATTTAAGGTTTAGATAAGATTAATATCGAATTCAAACAGCTCTATTTCAGCTTATAGACTGAAAGAGCTTAATATGAGCTTATTGAAACAATATGACTTATTAAGAGAGCTTAAAGGTTGAAAATAAGAAGAGCTTATGACAAATTGAGACTGAATTTCATTAATTGAAAACTGAATTACATTACTAGAAAAGGAAAATACATTTAAGAAAATTACGAACTTAAGCTAAAAATTAATAAAAACTAAAAATCGACTACTAAAACCTAGATCGTGTGTGTGTGAGAAGTGAGGTCTTTTTATAGTGCCAAGCTGAAGCTTCTAGGACCTCTTGCCTTGCTCTCCAAACTTTTAATCTTTGCCATTCATTTCTTCAATCATTTGATCATCAATTGTAGTCGTTGGATCAATTTGTGGATACCTGAGGATTGCCAGGCTGGCATTCTTTGATGTGACGTTTGTGCTTCTTTTGTGAGAGTTTTAGTACAAAAACCCACTTAAATTTGTGCTTCTTCATTGATTACGTGGCCTTTAAGCTTGAGCTAGGATAAGTATCCCCTTTATTAGACTAATTTGTCCTTGCATTTGTGCTTGAGCTTCCTTGAATTGACCAACGCACCCTTTAATTTCTATTTGCCCCTTGTTTTACCATGATGGTGAAAACGGGGGAGACGATGAATAGTAAAAGGGATTCCCGCCTATTTTCGACAGTTAAAACTGTTGATCTTTGGGAAGTTTACATATTTGGTCCTTGAATTTCTTTTCTCTCTCAAGTTATAAATAACTTTGGAGAAATGCAAGAATGGCCCTTGGAGATGAAAATTTGCTAAGGCTTTGCTGAGGGCTTGGCTTCTTTGTACTCTTCTGATTCTCGTGTCCGTGCTTGCTTGCTTTTGATTGTTTTCTTGTGATTTTTGACTTATCCGTACCTGCACACACAAAACACAAATACAAGCATATTTTTGCCATTTTTGGTCTGTTTTGGGTTTATTTGGGTTATTTTAGGTATAAATGGATATGTGTATTTTACACCTATCAGTCATTGAGTCTTGAGTATGAGCATGTGGCTATGAACTTGACTCTGCTGGAACAAGGTATCTGCATCTCCATCTTTACTTAAACCTGTAATAAAACAGTTAGCAATAAAGCTTGTGGATGAATATGGCTTTATCATTCGTCTGAGTTTGGTTGGATTAACCCCAATCTAGGGAGGACCGATCTGTAATCAAGTAGAATCCAATCTTAAGAAAATCTCCTTGACAAGATTTTCCAGTATAAAATGTCGGATCTTCCAATGTAAGAACATCAAAATCACTAACTTTGCTTGTTCTACTTAATCGAACTCTCACAGCAACAGTACATAAGAGTGAATCATTCTTGTTTTTTATTTACTATCTAACCGATTGAAGATGAAACTTTGATTTGAAAATCTAATCGAACGAAACACATAGAAGTGTTTTTTGTGATTCATCGAGAGAGTTTAAGCTTTTAATCAAAATTCATCAATCGTTAATTCATAATCTGTACTGATTTGATATCCAGTGTCACAAGGTTAACCCATTAAGGATCTCACAAGTCACCTACCATGAGCTTGTTTGATGTTGGCTCAAGCAGGATTTCCATCTTCATTGTGAACACATAAGTGTCACTCGGATGTTCTGGCAAAACTACAAGGATAATGCGTCTTTTAAAAAGCATTAAAACCTGCTGATTTTGTTAAATGAAAAAGGACTTTTGGGTTTTTAGAAACTGTGACCAAAATGTTTGGGTGAATTTGACTCACAAAGTCAAAAGGACAAAGGTCTTGGACAGCCTTTTTTAAACTCACAAATCACACCTTTTTAGCACTTGAAGTCACACTCACAAGTGCTTATCCAAATAAGCACTTGTGGTATAAAAGAAATCCTCACAGTTTCAAAATTATTTGCAAAAACTTTGAAAAACAGTTTTCAAAACTGAAAAACTTTTAAAATCAGCTTAAATGAGCTTAACAACTTGAACTAAATCCAACCTAATGGTCATAACCCATACCAAGACCTGTTTTGACCCACTTTGAATGCTATCCCAAACACCCCTTTATTTCAAAACTGTCAAACCAAAGTGGGTATAAAATTCATTTTTAAGCTAAACTTTGAAAACTTTTTATCTACTTCTATTTATTTTGACCTATTTAAGCTATTTTAAAACTAAAAATCCTAGCTTATTAAGAAAAATAAGCTAGTTTCTCTACTAGCTTATACTAATACTTATGACAGTTTTTGAGAGATAAGCTAATTTAACACAAAATTATGCAATAAAAACTTACAACAGCCAAATAACAACTCTAAACTAATGTGTTTACAAAGATTGAAAGCAAATAAGCTAATTCCTTAAGCTAAAAGATAAGCTAAATGAAAATAGAAAATTGAAACCTTGGATTTTTGTTGTCTCAGAACCAAGGCCACTCTTTCTGAGTGAGTGGCCTAAAAAAAACTGTCCTAATGGCTCCTTAGCCTCTAAACCTGAGCAATAAGCTCAATAAGCTCTTGGGAGCTTATTACTCCAATTAGCTTCCAAAATGAATTTCATGTGCTCAAATGAAGTTGTTTTGATGTGAATGGATTTAAGTGAGTAAGTTAATGACTTTTAACAAATTTCCAGCTGAATTTGAGCTTATTAACAAGAATAAGCTCAAAAGAGCTTATTGGAGCTTATTGAAGTAAAAATGGCTTATTATTGGAAATGAAGAACAAGTAAACTTTGAAACTGAATTTTATTCCTCAAATGAAGAAGTACAAGCTGAAAGAACAAGATTACAAATGCTTAAAGCTTAATAAATTTAAGAAAAATGCTTAAAATTACGAAAAAATTACAAAACTGAAAATTAAAACTTGCTGCTTGTTCTTGTGTCTTCTACAGCTTTTTATAGAGAGCCTTTGTGTTAGTTGTGTGAGAGGGGGAGAAGCAAACACATCTTAGCCTTCCAATTTCACCAAAAATCCATCCTGGCCGTCGAACAAGGTCTTGGGAGGTGTGGGATTGCCAAGTTGGCACTTTTGTTGCTGGGAAAGGTAGTGGAGGAGGGGGGAGATGAATATCCATGGTGGTGGTGAAGGTTCATGGGGTAAAAACGGGTTAAACAACCCGTGAGTTGTTTGGGAGGGAAAAAGACGCGGGAAAAGTGGTTTGGGGTTGTAACAGAGTGTGTGTTTCACCATTTGGCAAAAATGGCCCCTAATGGTTAATACTTTCATTGCATACATGGTCCTTGTGGTTATATAACTTTGGGGACTTGGCAAAACAAGTCCCCAAGAGTTATATAACTCTTTGCATATTTCGTCCTTGGTGTGTACAAGTTAGGGGGGTTGGCAGTTTTGCCCCCCCATTGTTTACTTTGAGCAAATGCACAATGGCCCTGTCTCTTTCTTTTCTCTTTTCTCTTTATAAATAGTTAAGGCTTGGAAATATTCAGCCCCTAAACTTATATTTCTTTGACTTTGGCCTCGGGGTTGACTTGGGTTGACTTTGACTTTGATTGACTTTCCGGCTTTGATTTGGCTTTGTCTTTCACAGCTTTTATCCATTCCGAGGTCCAAGTTTTGTTTGTTTTTGACATTGTTTTTTTCGTTCTGTTCTTGGTTATCCGTTGCCGGCACAATATAATTAGCAAAACAAGCGATATTTTGGCATTTTAAGGTCTTGATATTTTGGTTATTTTAGTGTTTTTAAAGGGTAAAAGGTATGTTAATTAAGCACATCCAAGACTCACATTTCTTTTCTGAAGAGTGTATCGATTCCTTTAATACACTCAAAAGAAAACTGACTGAGGCTCTGATCTTAATTGCTCCCGACTGGGACTTGCCCTTTGAACTGATGTGCGATGCTAGCGACTTCGCAATTGGGCACGACCCTCGGGCAAAGAACAAAACAAGCATTTTTCAACCTATACGACGATGCTAGCCAGACCTATGAACGAGGCTCAAACTCACCTACGCAACTACCGAAAGAGAATAACTTTAGCCGAAGTGTAAGTCCTTTAGAAATTTCGGTCATATCTTGTTATGTCTAAAAGCATAGTGTATACTGACCATTCTGCCATTAAGTATCTCTTTGCCAAGAAGGATGCTAAGGCAAGACTCATGCGGTGGATCTTGTTGCTCCAAGAATTTGATATTGAAATTCGAGACAAAAAAGGAGCTGAGAATCTCGCCGCCGATCATCTGTCCAGACTTAAAAATCCGCATCAAGACAAACTCGAGAACTAAAAAATCAATGAAGCATTTCCTCTCGAGACTCTTGTTCTATTGCTCTTCAAGATCAAAGCTACCCCAAGGTTTGCCGATTTATGCAAAAGCTACCATGCGGGGAAATTCGTTATCAAAGGCATGACATCCCAACAAAAAAATAAATTCTTCAAGGATGTCAAGCATTATTTCTGGGATGATCCCTTCCTGTTTTAAGATCTAGTGCAAATCAGGTGATATAAGAGAGTCGTTGTTATACTGGCAAGAAGCTTTAGACATTACAAAGCTTGCCACAGTGGACCTACTGGGGGAGCACTATGGTGCCAATTACACAGCAAGAAAAGTCCCTTCGATCAGGTTCTTCTATGGCCCAACCATCTACAAGGATGCCCATGACTTTGCGTCACCCGTTGTGACATTTGTCAACGTCAAGGAAAAATTACGCAACGGGATGAGATGCCACAAAACTCCATCCAAGTTTGCGAAATCTTTGACATCTGGGGCATTGATTTTATGGGGCCGTTCCCGTCTTCAAGAGGGAACAAGTACATACTCGTGGCTGTTGACTACTTGTCAAAATGGGTTGAAGCAAAGGCGCTCCCCACCAATGATGCCCGAGTTGTTTGCAAATTTTTGAAAACTCTATTTTCTCGATTTGGTGCACCCCGAGCTATCATAAGTGATCGCGGAACTCACTTTTGCAATGACCAATTTACAAAGGTCATGCTTAAGTACGGAGTCACTCACCGTCTCTCCACCGCGTATCACCCACAAACAAGTGGGCAAGTTGAGGTGTCAAATCGTGGTTTAAAGCGTATTCTTGAGAGAACCGTGGGAGAAAATCGTGCCTCCTGGTCGGACAAACTAGATGATGCTTTATGGGCCTTCCGCACAGCTTACAAAACACCCATCGGATGCACTCCGTATAAGCTTGTGTATGGAAAGGCATGTCATCTACCGATCGAGTTAGAGCATAAAGCCTACTGGGCCCTCAAGCATACAAATTTTGATGTTCAAACTGCGGGTGCACAGGAAAAGTACACTGATGAACTAAATGAACTTCGTGATCAAGCCTAACGTAAAACTCCATTGATCATATAAAGAGAAAACTAAGAGGATACACATGCTAAGATCAAAAACATGCGTTTTCAACATTGGTGATCGTGTTCCCTTATCAATTCTAGACTGAAGATTTTCTCGGCAAATAGACATCCGTGGTCTAGACCATGTCACTATTGTCCAAGTATGTTCCTTATGGCACCGACGTAGCTATCTCAAAACTCCGGGCCCAACTTTAAAGTGAATGGTCCATCGTATAAAATACTACATTGGAGGGACATACCAACCGAGGATGTCCCGGAACTCCCAACGTTCCCGCCATTGGACCAATAAATTCGGGGGACGGGTCAAGCGTCGGGACCTAAACAAGCGCTATTCGTGGAGGCACCACATGCTATCATAGCTAGTAGAAGTAATGAATAAGTCTTGTGTTCCTTTGAGATTCTCGTGTTGTTGTGAGATGAGATTTGCGTCTGCCAATCCTAGTGCTTGTGATTATTGTGTCCAGGTATCCTGATTATGAAGCTCTCGATTCTGTCATTTACCTCGAGCTTCACATCCTCAGCTTCATTTTGGGAATCCAGTATCCAAAACTAATCGACTAACGTTTTATCTTTTGGCACACTTTATAAACGGCCTTAGATTTACGTAGGAACCCCTTTGAAACATCGAGGACGATGTTTAGTTCTAGTATGGGGGGGATCTTTGATTTGATTTTTGCCTGCAGTCGTTGTTATCACGCAATCCCGTTTTTACCACCAAATGTGTACCCAAAAAAAAAAAAAAATTTCAAAAAATTTCAAAAATAAAATAAGTGTTTTGTCACAATTTTGACTTTCCTAATGGGTAGAATGAGAATAATTTTTGACTCGATCGGGCGTGTTGAGCCCTAGCTAGTTCCTCAACTTACCACTTGTAGGCTAAGCTTTCACGAATTCGATTTCTTCGAATTTTAAAAAGGTGAAGAACAAGAAGTGATAGAGTTAAATATAAGTTTATGTGCTGAACAAAAACTTATATGAGTAACTTGTGTTCTTTTTCTCCCATTAGCTTCTAATTCACCTAATCATACGTGCTCAATTCAGTTCAACTAAGTCAATCAATGTTTTTAGAAAAAGCTTCAAATTTGTAACTTGATTCTTTAAAGCGAGATTTTTCTGTTCTTAATAATTCGAAAGTTAAAATGCCAAAGAAGCATGAATGAAGTATGAATGCAAAAAGGCATGAATATTGAAATTTTGCCAATGAAGCATACATTTGATTATATGGAGCAAGTAAAAGATGTGTCGTGATATCCCACTCCGCTAACCACGAGGTGGGGGTTCAAACTAAGACATCTTTACTTCTAAGGTTTTGGTGTGTTGTGATATCTCACCAGGAAGCGAGGTCTAGGTGAGGGTTCAAACTAAGACACTTATCCTTAGCCATATTAGGAAGAAGGTGTTGTTGTGATTTCCCACTACGCTAGCAACGGGGTGGGTTTTCAAACAACTAACATCGGACGTTATTTGTGAATATCCCTACTAAGGGAGCGAGGCCTAGGTAGGTGTTTCAAATCTAAGCAACGCATTCCTAACATTACGAACTTATGATTAAAATGATGAAGATGTTGCAAAAAAGTTCCTACAGTTAAAATCTCGTTTCTTTAAAATCAATTTACAATGTCCAATAGTTGTTGCTTTTGAGTCATATTCATCTTGAATCACGACCTATGGGAAATAAGTTGATCTATATGCTTGAGTGCAAATGATACACACAATTTAAATCATATATTCATTTGAGAGTTAAACGTCACAGTCATAAGTATGAGTGCTTAGCATTTAGACTTAATTATGACATGAACTGTTTTAATTGCTTGGTTTGGAAACTAGTGAAAAACCGGGAACGATGAATTATCCGTCAAGGACATCCGTAATTATTCTATGTACGTTCCTCATTCTAATTATCCCAATGTTTGATAAAAAAAGGAAGTCAAAAGGAAGACGAGAAAAAGAAAAAGTAAAATCCAAAATATTAGGATAGTTATTGTACAAATAAAAAAAAAAAAAATTGGTGAAAACGGGACTTGTCGAAGCTTTTGTATTCTTATATGTTTCCATGACGAACACTTGCTACTTTTCAAATGTATTAGTCGAGGGAGAATATGAGATTCTTAGTTTTCGTAAATGTTTACTTCATAGCATTGCGTGAGGACACGGCAATACCTTAGTATGGGGGATTTTGGTATGTGCTTAATTACACATACCTTTTACCTTTAAAAACGAGCTAAAATAACCAAAAACAGACTTAAAATGCCAAATATACGCTTGTTTTGCTAATTGTGTTGTGCAGGAACGGATAACTAAGAAAAGGACGAAAAACAAAGCCAAAACGACAAAACCGGACTCGGAAATGGAAAAGACAGTGAAAAGACAAAGCCAAATCAAAGCCGGAAAGTCAACAAGTCAAAAAGTCAGACAAAAAGTCAACTGGTCAAATGACAAAGTCAACCCAAGTCAACCCCGAAGCCAAAGTCAAGAAATAATAAGTTTAGGAAGTCTGAAATGTCATCCCAAACTATATATAAAAAAGAAAATAGAAAAATAGAAAGACAAGAGTGCAATTCTTGTCATTTTTGCAAAAAGAGTACACTCCAAGGACTTGTTTTGCCAGTCCAAGGAGTTGTACACCACAAGGACTATGGGTGCAAAGAGTTATATAACTCTTGGGGACTTGTTTTGCCAAGTCCCCAAAAGTTATATAACCACAGGGACGAATTGTGCAAGTACACAAGTAACCTAGAGGGACCATTTTTGCCAAGTTCTCAAACTTTCACTCTGTTACAACTCCCAACAGCATTTCCCGCTTGTTTTTCCCTCCCAAACAACTCACGGGTTGTTTAACCCGTTTTTACCCCATGAACCTTCACCACCTCCATGGATAATCAATTTCCCCCTCCTCCACCACCTTTCCCAGCAACAAATGTGCCAACTTGGCAATCCCACACCCCCCAAGACCTATTTCGACGGCTAAGATTGATTTTGAAGATTGAAGGGCCAAGATTAGAGCTTTGAACCTCTCACAAAACAAACACATCTCTGTTTGTGTGTCTACAAACAAGCACAGCAAGAAGAAAAGAAGACCTAGCTTTATTTTTGGCTATAAAAGCCTTGTAAGCCATTGTGGCAAGATAGCAAGTTTGAATTCAGTTTTAATTCAGTTTTAATTAAGTTTTTATGTCATTTTTATTGTAGTTTAAAGTATTCTTAAGTTAACCTCTCTTATGCATTTGTAATTTTCAGTTTTAATGAAAAATTAAGCTCTTTTTACTCAATAAGCTCTCAATAAGCTCATTAGAGCTTATTCTTGTTAATAAGCTCTAATTCAGTTTAAAACTTGTTATAAGCCCTTAAAATACTATTTTCATTTGAATTTAATTGATAAATGTTCATGAAATTCATTTTGGAAGCTAATTGGAGTAATAAGCTCCCAAGAGCTTATTGAGCTTTTAAGCTCAGGTTTAGAGGCTAAGGAGCCATTAGGACAGGTTTTTAGGCCACTCACTCAGAAAGAGTGGCCTTGGTTCTGAGACTACAAAAATCCAAGGTTTCATTTCTTAAATCTTCATATTAGCTCCATCCTTAGCTTAAAATATTAGCTTATTTACTTTCAATTCCTGTTAAATTACTTGCAAACATATTTCCTAGACTTGTTCTCTAGTTGTTTTAAGTTTTCATTAAATAAGATTTGTGTAATCCCACCTTATCTTTCAAAACTGTCACTTAAGCTAGTAGAGAAACTAGCTTATTTTTCCAAATAAGCTAGGCAATTTATTTTAGTGTTAAAATAGTTTTAGTAGGTCAATATAAGTAAGAGTGGATAAAAGGTTTTCAAAGTTTTAGCTTAAAAATAGATTTTAAACTCATTTTAGTTTGGCAGTTTTGAAGTAAAGGGTGTTTGGATAAACAAGGAAAGTGGTCAAAACAGGTTTTTGCATGGGTTATGGCCATAAGGATGGTTTTAGCTTAATTTGTATAAGCTCATATAAGCTGTTTTTTAAAAGTAAGTGTCAGTCTTTAAATGTTTTTCCAAAGATTTAAATCTACTTCATAACTGTGAGTTTTTAAGGAACCCACAATTGCTTATTTGATTAAAGCACTTGTATGTTTAGTTGTGCATCAAAAAGTTTGTTTTGTGTGTCTATAAGAGCTGTCCACAATAGCTTTGGTCTTTTGACATTTGTGAGTCAAAACCAACCAAGCCATTTTGGTCACATTTCTAAAAACCCAAAGTTCCATTTCAATTAACAAAATCAAGCAGTTTTTAATGCTTTTTAAAAGCTCAAAATTGGTGCACAAGCTGTTTAGCTATAGCACTCAATCTGTTTGAGCTTATTTGTGCTTTTAGAGCTTATTTGACAGCTTAAAATAAGCTGTCAAATAAGCCCTTGAAAATTAGCCTTAAAGCTCCCCTGGTGCAAATGGGGGGGGGAGAGACCTTTATGCTTAATTACTCACCTTTAAAGAGGGCTTTAACTTAGTGGTTAGTATAGGTATGATAAACCCATAGCTACATTTAAGGGGAGGCTTAGTTATAAAGTTTGTATTAATTCTGGTAGTTAGTTTCTATTAATTCTGGTAGTTAGTTTATATTAATTCTGGTAGTTAAGTAATCTTAATTCGGGTAGTTACTTTAAGTTAATTCTGTCTATACGAACTCCTGCAGCATGTTTCTCTTTGTTTTAGACTAATTCTTGCAGGAATAGCATGGATTTGCAGATGTAAGGCAGGTGTGATAAGGTCTTTGTTTTGTAAGTTTTCAGTAAATACTTAATTCTGGTTGAAAAAGAGTTAATTCAGGTTGAAACATACTTAATTCTGGTTGACCAAAGTTAAGTCTGGTAGTGTAAATTTTAATTCTGGTAGGTTATAGTTAGTGCTGGTTGCGGGTAAATTGACTTTTGCTGTTTAAACACTGTTTAAATATAATCGTTACAGATTTTTACGACGCTATTGTCGTACACAGAGAAGCTATATATAGATAAAGTTTGATTTCTCTTTCCTAATTATCTTTTTATTGCTATCTCCTCTTCGCAAGGTAAAAATCTTCTTTATTTTTATAATGAATAAAGTCAATTGTCTTGTTACCAGCATCTACAACCTCACTCGTATCTAAACCCAGTAAATTTTCAGTACACATCAATACCTTTCATTACTACTTTCGAATCATGGCTCAATTGAAGTACTGTGACAAACACAATCAAGTTGGGTTTTTGCGCAAGCCTGACGAAAGTGCAGGGTTTGCAGAAATAGTGGATTTTCTAAGAGGTTCCAACCTCAGGTATGCTTTAACTACTAATCCCACTATCTATGATTCCCTAGTCAAACAGTTTTGGCAGGCTACTACTGCCAACACTCTTGCTAATGGGACTCTAGAATTACATGCAACTATTGATAACAGTGTGTATACAATCACTGAGGCATCTATTAGAGATAAGCTTCAATTAGCAGATGCTTCAGGGATTACAATGTTGCCAAATAATGAAATTTTTGAGGGAATGGGGCAAATGGGGTATCCTACTGATGGATCTTTTACCTTTTGGAAAAGCTTTTTCACACCCCAATGGAGATTTTTAGTCCACCATATTTTGCACTGTATAAGCTCTAAAAGTGGTGGATGGGATCAATTTGTAGCATATGCTATGCTTTGATTTGTCTTTCTACTGGCAGAGTTTATAATTTTTCAAAACTATTTTTTGATGGCATGGTGGCAAACTTAAAAAGCAAAACAAAGTTTTTGATGTATCCTCGTTTTCTGCAACTGATTTTGGATATTCAAACGGAAAACAAACACCCTTATCTAGCTGTGACCCTGACCAAAAAGATTTTTGGGAATATAAAAAGGGGTTTTAGAGGGGCACCAAGACCTTTGTTGCCTGCTATGCTGCTTGTTGCTACTACTAATCAAAGCGCAGGTAAAGAACATCCTGATGTGGCTCAATCTCAACCATTATCAACCACAATTCCAGTACAATCTGCATCTTCACCACCTGTACAATCTCCACCACCAATACCTGCTCCTATCCCTACATCTACACCTACACCTATCCCGAAAACTGACCCGGAACCTATGGAGCACACGTTTGAGGAACCATCCCCTGCACACCAACACTTCTCACCCCCACAAGAGCATGCCCAAAGACAGATGACTGTGGATGATTTGCTTCAATTAGTTCCTCAATTAATGACAAGAACTGATAGTCTGGAAAAGGATCTCAAGCAAACCAAGCTGACAATGGGGAGTGCTATTGTGAAGTTGGTCAAGAAGGTGAAGAAGCTGGAAGGTATTTTAAAAAGGAGAAATGTGGTCTTATCAGACTCTGAAGAGGAAGAACCTGAGGCTCAGGGGAGGAAAAGTCAAGATGATCCTCTAGTTTCTTTGGTACAAGGGCTGGTTACTCCTTCTAAGACTACTGTCAATGCTTCAGGGGAGGAACAAGTTGAAGACATAAGCCCTACTACATTAGAAGCAGCTAAAACTCTCTCCAGGGTTGCTTCTCAAAAGCCAAAGTCAATAGATAAGGGAAGGAGGTATAAGAGAAGGAAAGAGACTAAGGGAAAGAAGGTTGTCACTAGCTTGGATTTTCAAGAAGAAGTTAGTACTGGGTATGCTGAAGGAGTTAATACTGGCAGTATTAAAGTTAGTACTGTTAGTGGCAAAGTTAGTACTGTTAGTGGACAAGTTAGTACTGACAGTATTAAAAAGTCCATTCCTTCCCCTGATAAAGGCCAAAGAGAAGGAAAAGCTCCTATGATCATTGAAGAAGCTCCTAAGAAGACTAAGGAACAAATTCTACAGGAGGAAGCTAGTCTCGCTGAAGCTATCAGATTGGATACTTTGGAGAAAGAAGAAGAGGCTAAACAAGTACACTTGGATTCTCTCTTAGCACAAAGACTTGCAGAAGAAGAAGAATTAAATGAGCAACAAAAGCAAAGAAGAGCTCAAGTTCAATTTGAAGCTCAGCATTACACAGATGAAGATTGGGATCTTATTAGAGCAAAGATTGAAGCTAATGCAGAGTTGTCAAAGAGTGTGCTAGGAAGTGGCTTACAAGGAGAAGACTTTGCAAAGAAGATGGTTGAACTAGTAAATCAAAGGAAGAAACACTTTGCAGAGGAAAGAGCAAGAGCTAAAAGAAATAAGCCCATGACCCAATCACAGCTGAGAACATATATGATGAATTACTTGAAGAATCAGGGGACATGGAAGCTGTCTCAGCTGAAGAATTTAAGTTTTGAAGAAGTAAAAGAAGAATTTGATAAGCTGGTGAAGCAGGTTGAATCTTTTGCACCTATAAACTTTGAAGCTACAAAAGATAGTCTGAAAAGATTTGGTGAAGAACTTCAAACAAAGACTTTAAAAAGACTAAAGAGTGATGAAGCAAAAGATGATGAGTCTACCAAGAAGACTGGAAAGAGGAGGAAACATATAGCTAGGAAAGGATTACATTCTGACAAGACTGATGAGGATGAATCTGAAGCTAGTAAAGATGTTGATCCTATTTCAGGTACTAATATTTCTATTAATCCTTTTCCTGTGGCTATAAAACCCCCAAGTATAGCTACTTATAAGATCATCAAGCAAGGAAAGGAAGGTGTGTACCAAATTGTTAGGGAAGATGGAACTGATATAGTGTACATAAATTTAGGAGCTATACTGAAGGACATAATCAGGGATGATCTTACTGAATTATATAGGATTATCATGAATAGATATGGTATGAATGGACCAGAGGATGAGCTTGAGAAGGTACTTTGGGAATATTTAAAGAATATGTTTGAGGCACCCCTTAGTATAGATCCTATTTGGAGTTTATTAGGTCAACAAAGAATCATAAGTTGGAGATATTATAATACCTGCAGAGTACATTGCTTAAACTTGGAGTCATCAGATATTTATATGTTGACTGAAAGAAAATATCCTTTAACTGCTGAGGTATGCAAAGCTATGCTAGATAAAAAGCTTCAAGGAGGAAAACCAGATGAGGATTGCTACAAACTTTTGAAAATGATGGAGAAGCAAGCTGGCATTAGGAAGTAATGAAGATTGATGAGTTAGATATCTAGAATGGAGATGAGGAGAACAACACTTGGTGGAGGTGCTATGCACTAACACAACAAATGGTTATCAGTCCACCATGTCTAACAGACATAAGGACTGGCTAGTCCAGGAGCAAACGGCTCTTGGTAAAGACTTCTCAAATCCGTTAATGGCTGACAATTTGCCAAAAATTGTATGGTTATCAACTCACCATATCTGGTTAGTAAAGAGTTGGCTAGCCCACAAGTTTATGGATTGTGGTAAAGGCTGTGGAAAAACCATAACTAGTCCATGAGATTATGGCTTATGGTAAAGACAAATTGCAAATCCATATTAGATGGTTGACACTTTACCAAAAAGTGGATGGTACATCAACTCACCAAGTTTCATGTACAAAGAGTTGACATGGTAATCAATCCACCATGGAATTTACCTTTTCTAGGTGCCAAAGGATTGACTAGCCCTGAGCAAACGGCTACAGGTAAAGGCATATCAAATCCGTTTATGGCTATAATGGTTTGCCAAAAACCATATGGTATTCAACTCACCAATGTTTCATGTACTGAGAGTTGAAATGGTTTTCAGTCAACCATGGACATGCCACACTTTCTGGTGGCAACTGGACTGACTACTCCATAGTAAATGGCTAACTGGTAAAGAGACATCAAATCCATTTAAAGTTTTCAATGATTCACCTCTCACAGGAGTTAACACACCTGGAAGTGATGAGAATAGTCTGAAACTATATGATTTGATTGCTGATATGAAGGGTTGCTGAAAAGTTTTTGAAGAATTGTGGCAGCAAAGATCAAAAAGAGATAATTTAAAGAATTGCAGCTCAAGAATAATTTGAAGAGTTTTATTTACAACATCCTCAGGAAGCTCAAATGGAAGACACTTGAAGAAACTTGAAGTTCACAAGTGAAGATCAAGTTAGGGGAGGATTGTTGGGTGATATTATTGTAAAGATCTTAAATACTAGTAGTATATAAACAGTTAAGTCTGGTAGTATTAGTTAGTTCTGGCAGTACTAAGTTAAGTCTGGCAGTACTAAGTTAAGTCTGGCAGTACTATAGTTAGTACTGGTAGAGTGGCAGTACTATAGTTAGTACTGGTCGTATGTAGTTAAGTCTGTTTATGTAACAGAATAGAGGTAATAGTTATCTTAGAGATATTTTAGGAGATATCTTAGGAAAGGATATGCATTATCCTTTCACACATTTTGTAAAGCCTTCTAGGGTTTTCCTTGGTGTATAAAAGGAACCCTACGGCATAGAGTTTGATATAACGAATAGAAGCATTGAAGCTTAATAGAAATCAATAGCAAAATTTGTATTATTGTTCTTCTTAATTCTTGTGTTAAGATTCCGCATTAACACTTGATATTCATAGTTAGTGTCTCTCACATAGTTGATTTGGATTTATTCAAGTTAGCTATTGTCTTACAAAGGGCTTTAGTAGCTTGTACATTCGCTTTAGATATTAACCTTTCATGGAATTAGTGTTTAGAGGTAAACGATAACGGTTTAAAGCCCGTTTTGATATAACGTTACGAATGGTACATTATATGAGTAATGTACTTTGTAATAATGATATTAAGATATCGACTTGATATGTTATGATGTTTTCTTGACATATAAATAGATATAGATGGCATAGGTAGGTTGCGTGAGCTCGTCTACTTTAGTTATGCAAGTTATATTGCATATTGAGATATTGGTAATGCAAGTAACATAATAAAGCGAAAAATTTCCCCGTATAATTATGATCATAATATAATAGGTTGATTTTGCATTTCATGAAAATTCTGGGTTGTTATAACTCAGAAATGGCTTAGTGACCTTGCCAAAGTAGAAAAGTCTTCCAAAACATTCAATGATTTAATGAGCACTCCGATTGACTTCAACGCATTTCCATGAACCGCCTGCAGATTAGTGATCTCACATAAGATATTTTGGTAGGACCGGCTTACAAGCTTCTCAAAGGAACTTGCAGGAGTTATGTCGAGCTCGATTATAATATTAAACAATGTTAAAAAGCTCTGAATGATCAACTAAATTGGAATAACCCTGAAGGTGATAGATATCCATTCGACTTAAGCAAACCACTACCTATGGTTCAATAAAAAAATCATCAGATTGTCCCGGTTGATTACTTCTTCAACAATGACTTGGCATACTTGCAAGGAGGAAGCACCAGCAAAACATACACAACTTCTTTGAGAAAGATAAAGGAAACTAAGTACAATCCGAAAGGAATTGAAGACATGATACCCAAATTGTGGAGTCTTATAAAAGTAGCTTATAACAGACATGCTCTTTTAGGCACTTCACATTAGAGATCTAAAAGACAAACCTTATATGGATATGCTAGTAACAGGGTGTCCAAACATGATGTGTACTCCACCAAAAGAATTCTAGCACTGACAAATGTCATTAACGTATGGTATGGTTATGGTAATCTTTAGGAGATTTAAGTTCGAAGATCTGATCAGCAATTGTACAAGTTCATGGAAGGCGACTTTCCACGACTTCATCTAAATGACATTGAGGACATGCTGATTCTCGTTGTTCAGAACAGACTCTTCAACCTTAAAGGTGAGGACATTGTGCACCTGGCCATAGCTTTACGTATGTTTATAAGACGTATTGTAATCCAAAAGCGAGTGGAAGATCTTCAACTTGGTGTCGAAAGCTACCATAAAGAGCTAAACGTCTCAAGACCACTGATGCACAAAGCTGGCATCACTAACCTAGAACCATATACCACATACTCTAACCCTCAAGGTGTCATCTATTTAGACAAGTTGGAGAGAAATAGATTAATGTGTTCTTATGAGCTCTACAAGTTCAGTGACGGTACACTCATATCAGTTTGGGATAAACTCAAAGACATGCTCAACAACTTGGAGATGGGGTATACAAGTGTCATGCCAAGAAGGACATGGAGTAATTTGGACAAGAAATGGTCTCGCATTAAGGTGAAAGACAATGATCGTCAGTTGCTGGAAAGAAGGTTGATGAGAAGCTTGAAAAAGTTCGTTGGTAGAAGGGAATACGAGGAAGACCTTAGACTGCTTCAGCGGACAATATGACTTTGTTAGATTTTGTTCTACTATTTTAGGTCAAACCTCATAATTATAATACTCATGAATATGTAAATAAGTAGTGTAGGACTAATAATATGCATATATATTGTTTGAGTACAAATTTTCAAGAATTTCTTAATAAATTCAAAAAATTTCAAATTAACGTACTCAAACACCATATAATACCCTTATAAGTTAAGGGGAAGCATCAAAATTTTCCTAATAAAAAGGCTTGATATATAATTAGAACATTTTTCTCTCCAAATAATTTTCATACATATTTGAATCAATTAATATCCAAAATATCAAGAGATTTAACATTTTTGATAGGGGAGAAAATGTGATTAAAATATATATAACTTGTAACATGTAATTTGAATAACACTAGTGCAGCTTCTTCCTCATATGTGCAAAACATTTTCGGTTATCGATGCACATATATACAAGGGAGCAATTTTAAAAAGTTAAAAACTATAGACGTATAAACGTTTTGATATTATATCACAAGTACCTTGGTGGAATTTTTAAAATGGTCTTAATGGCAACTGTGGCAATACCAATAGACCGACTATGTATTTAATTTTAGGGAGTTATAAGGTGGTTAAGGTTAGGTATCTCTCCTACGATCCAGCCAGAACCGGAGGGATCAACCCATGGACATTTCATTAAATAGAATAGAAGTCCTTAGGTATGATTAAGAGGAGAAAAAGTGAGAAAAGGGAAAATGTAGACTAAGATAGAGCTAACATTGGAACAAACCCAACAAGGTGTTAGTGATGAAGTCTTGATAAACATTGAAGGGGTTGAAGAATGAAAAAGAACATTTAAGATAAAGGGTGAAAAGAAAGAAGCCCTCCTTACACTTAGGCAGAAACCGGGTAAATAGATATGCTATCAGAAACACTAAGTTGTTGTCTGGTATTGAAGATAGTCATCATGGACCCAGTGATGCGATGCACAACCCTCCCTATTCACTTAAGGTCTCTCAAAAGACTCTTGTTTCATTTCTCATGAAGATTACACACATTTCTATCGACTTTCTCACTCCGAGTTAGTTGGTATTGAAAAGGTGGCAGTCTGCTCCAGCCTCCGATTACTAAAACTAAAGTGCGCTATCAAGTCTAGAGCATTAAAGAGATCATCCATAAATCTCACTAGGACACTATTCCAATATATTTGTTTTTCATACACTGTGAAAACAAGTAATATCTTAAAAGTCCTACGCATTATCCTTGTGATATTGCCAGAACATCAGAGTGATACTTAAGTATTCACAATGATAATGGAAATCCTTCCAGAGACAATATCAAATAAGCTCTGTGGTAGGTAACTTGTGAGATCCTATATGGATCAAACTTGTGACACTGGATATCTATTCGGTCTAGACTATGAATTGACGGTTGGCGAATTTTGAAATGCTTAAAACTCTCGATGTGTCACAAACCACTTTAGCAAGTGACACATCGATTGATTTTCAAATCAATTTTTGATTCAATCAATGAGGCTTTGTCTCTCTGGTTCACTCTTGTCTACTTTGAGACGCTCTGGTAATGAGAACGGCTAGTGCAGGTATGAAACTGTTGGGAATTAAGGGCTTCTACAAGTTTCTACTGCTAGTTCAACTTAGTACTGCCAAGAGAAGACTTAGTACTGCCAATCTAAGTTAGTACTACTAGTGTTATAGTTAGCACTGCCAGTATAAAATGTTAGTACTATATGTTTATTAGTACGGTTAGTTATAATAGTTAGTACTGTTAGTTATAATAGTTGGTACTGCTTATGTGATATGCATGAGATATATTAGGAATAGATATGCATGATTATGTAACGCGTTTTGTAAGCCCATTAGGGTTTCCTTGGTGTATAAAAGGAAAACTAAGGCATAGATCTAGATATTAGTTTTTCATATTAGTGTTCATAGTTTGTATAGCAATCATAGTTAGTATTCATAGCTATTTTTGTAACACCCCCATTTTTGACATATAGCAGCGGAAGCTAATCTGGGGTATTACTTCATGGATCAACATACATAATCATAGAAAACGACTCATAAAGAGATGTTTGGGAAAATTTTGTTATCATTTATTAATTCATCAGAATTTTTACAAAAAAAGGTCTCAAAATCTAGAAACATAAAGTTTGAATGATAATAATTTAGCCATCTTCAAGTCCATTACCTGAGATAAACATGCTAAAAAGGTCAACACAATGGTTGAGTGAAATTCATAGGTTTATGATAAATAGTTGAATACAAGTCATCATAGACAGTGGGTTACGTTGTTATACACCCATAGATAGTAATAATTGAATACAAGTTATCATAAGTGGTAATAATTGCAACACATCCTAAGCTCATGACATCAATACGTTAACATGAAAATCACCGTAGTCACAATTGGCAGTAGGACTAATGTCCCGTGGAAAGGATAACTTGCCAGGATACCCATTGTAGGTCTTAGAAACAGGAATCTGATGAGCCTTGATAGTCCTTTGAATTAATCCAAAGTATACTATAAGAGGACACATAACTGTGATTATAAATATTGACGCGGAATATCAATATTAAACCAAGATGACATAAAGAACGAAATACTAAATTGCTATTCTATTACTATTTGATTGTGAATACACAATATCATATCTTTACTTTACTATTCTATGTTCCTTTTATAGCTTAGGAACCCTAACGCGTTAATAGATAATATCAATTAATCTCTTTCCTAGATTAACGCTAATTGATAACTATTACTAAAATTACAACAGACTTAACTGTCTGGTCAAACAGTATTAACTTTAATACTGCCAGACTTAAGTTAATGCTGGCAGACTTAACTTGCTCTACCAGACTTAACTTCTATACTAACAGTACTAACTATTCGTCTATCAGTACTACTTTAACTAACAGACATAAACTCTTAATACGAACAGTATTAAGTCTGTTTACATATTTTTTAACAATATCCCCTAACCTTGCTTCTTCATTCTTGACACTTCAAGGTTACTTTAATAAACATTCTTGATGTTTAAATATTTTAAGCTTCACCATGGGCTTTAGAGGATTGTCTTGCTCTTCTGTCTTCAAAATAATACGTCTTTATGTCTTCAAATCTTGACAGCAACTAGTCTTCATAACACTCCAATCTTGACTGCAACAAAAATATAGTTTTTGGCAAACTACCAGCCATAAACGGATTTGTTGTGTCTTTACCTTGAGCGTTTGTATGGATAGTCAATGTTTAGGTTTGTAAGACATGGTACATTGATTAACCGTATCATTTTGAACAAATCATCAGCTATAAACGGAGTTTGATAACTCCTTTACAGCTAGCCGTTTGCCTCTGGAGTAGCCATGCTTCAGTATAAATACTAGTGCATTGAATACTCATACAATTTTTGTAATTGTCAACCAAGAACGGATTTGATAGGTCTTTACCAAGCAGCCGTTTGCTTTTGGACTAGTTAGTTCTTATGTCTGTTAGACATGGTGAACCAAAGACCATTTGTTGTGTGGTGGTTAGCCAACACTCAAACCCTTTCTGTCTCTTCATGATCAGATGTGACTAAGTCATCATCATTAGAATCTTCAAATTCTTCTAGCTGTTGTTTTACAAATTTGATCAGCTCCAAAGCCATAGAGCTTTCTTCTTCAGTTTCTAACTTCAAATCAACATTTGTGGAAAGCACTCCATGGTCGAGGGGTAATTTCTATTTTCTACAAGCATATGAACATGACTAGCCCATTACTTGTCATGATGAGTATGTACCCTTAGGGAAACTATGTAATTTCTAGCTAGTAAGTTCCAAATTTAGCTGTTTATACCAAAAGTCAGCCGTATCTCCATGATTTAAAATAATATCAGATCTCCACAAGCATTTATCAAAGCCTTCAGGAATCTCATCTGGATATTATTCCATTACAAGCTCATAGACAGCCTTCATTCTTTTGTCAAAAAATTGATAGACTCCCAACAAGGTGCGAAAGAATCTATATTTCATTACTCCTTGTTACTTCATTCATATAGTCATCTCCAAAGGTTGGTGGGATCAAATGAGTTTAGTTTATGAGAAAGAATGACTGCCAACTACAATGGGATATTGATGATCAAGATCCTCACATCTACCATCTTTAACTTCATCCAGAGCTATATGTACTGCATATCTTTAAGTCCATAATTTCTCTTGTGGACTGAGAGGTATATTTTCTTTTTTTTGCTTTAGCTTCCTTCTTGTGCCTAACTTCTTTTCTTTGCTCCTTATTCCTTGAAACTTCCTCATGGACAGAAATCATTTTTGTTCTTTCTCTTTATCAGCAGGCTTGTTATTCATCCTTTATGATTGCTCTTTCATCTTCTTCAGAGCCAATAGCCACAAAAAGTCTGTAATCTTTGCTTCTTGTATCCTCTCATACAAGACTGGATCTCTCAAAAGGAATTTAGACTTTAACTCAGCATGCTTCTTATTTGCAACATATTGTCAGTAAGTGATCATTGATTTCTAAGTGAGATATTGTTGGTGGCTTATTTCTGATAGCAGCATTTCTTTGTTCTGCAAGAAACTTCCTTTGAGCAGCAATTGTGTCATGTAGAAACTTTGCTCTCTCCTCAATAGAATATTGCTCCCTTTCTTCTTGTTGAAGCTTTTCTGCAAGAATCTGATCTGCATTTAGTCTTGCTTGAATGTAGTCAAATTCAGTGGCAAGTGCTTCTTTTGCAGCTTCTTCCTCTTGCTCTACCAATCTTTTAGCCAGAAGTGCATCAAGATCAATTTGTCTTTGTGTTTCAGCATCCATTGTAGTTTGCAATTTGAGCTTCCTCTAAACCTGCTAGCTCTTGAAGCTCTTTTGATTTCTTTGATGCTTGAACTTCGGCTTGAAGGTCTTCTTCAGTCATTGGATCTTTTCCTTTTCTCCTTTGGACTCTTTCTGTCTCACCAGTATTAAGTTCAGCAGTATTAACTTCAGCAGTATTAACTTGAGCTGAAGGTGTACTACCAGTATTAACTTGAGTCTCAGCAGGTTCTTCAAAATGTAGGATTTTGGTAGGAGTTGGTGTAGATTTGGGTTTCCTTCTGTAAATCTTGCTACCAAGAGGGGCTTGTGATCCCTTAAATCCTTCTGAAGCTACATTAGTTAAGATTTGTGCAGCCTCTAAGGTAGAAGGACTTATCTGATCTGCTTGAGCCTCCCCTGAATCTTTGCTCTTTTCAGGAGTAGCAAATGCATTTCCTTGATCTGTTTGAGAAGGAACTTCTTGATCCTGACCCTCTGCATCCTTCTTGTTCCTGTATACCCATTTAGTACCTATCACCTTAGCACCATTGGGTAAATCAACCAAAACCCATACTTGTTGAAGCTTGAACTGCAACAGTTCTTCCTGCATAGCTTCCACCCAGCTTCCATCTTCAAGGGCTTCTGAGACTTTCCTTGGTTCAAATTGAGATAAAAAGCAAGCAAAAAGACAATGTTGTTGATCTTTATGATTGAATCTTTGATGTGCTTGTATGTAGCTCACTAGAGCATGAGCCTCAGTGATTTTCTTGAGAGAGTTTCGAGTCTGAACAGGTGTATTGGGATCTCCAAGGATTTGACTTTGAGGATGAGCATTGTGAATCCTCAGAGTGTGGTTGGTAGAGACATCTACCTCATCTGGTAGATTGTTGAAGTCAGTAATAATCCCATCATCATCATAAAGAAGCCTGTTCAAGATACCTTCACTTGATTTATCATAAATCCTTATTTCAGGCATCTCATCATCATCTGCATCAGAGAAGACCTCTTCTTCATGATCATCACTTGGAGAGATATCTTCAATGTTGCCAGTAGTAACTTCCTCAAAGACAGTATTAAGATTATCACTACCAGTATTAACAGGTGTAGTACTGGTAGGTGCTGTTGCAGGTACTGGTCCTAAGTGCTTCAAAGCAAGAGCATCCAGCTCTTTTCTAAAGGACATAATTTCATCAGCAGACTTGGATATTGGTGTAGAAAATGGCTGCTTTGGGGAGTGAGTCTTCTTTTTAGCAATGTTTTCAGAAACAGCTGCTTTTCTAGAAGTAGAAGAGACCACCAGCAGTTCTTCAGCCTCCTCAGTATGCACATCAATATCAATGACCTCTTTTGAACCTGCAGGGTTACTTGATTTTGCAAAGAGACAGATATATAGCTTCATAGGTCTGTAAAGATAGTCTAAGTCAAACAATCCACCATATGGCCTATTCCCGGTACATTGGGTTTTTCCTTAAGAAAGTTGGACATGATGGTTTACTTCAACTCGTTTGGTACTAAATTATAAACCCATAAAGGCTTTACCTATTCAAAAAGTAACCAACAAGAAATCCCTCATCGATTTCCCTCAAACTTTCCTAAGTGGGTCTAAGAGTATTGAGTATTGGTAACATGGCACCCAATGGTCTTATGTAGCTAAGGGATTGTTTGTGCCAGGTGTTTTGTTTGGAGGGCGTGGTCACTATTACCCTGTTGAAGGTATAGCAAGCAGTATTAAACTGGCTTCTGCCAAAAAGTTGTAGGTAAGTGCTGAGTCATGCTAGCATAGTCTAGCTGCCTCATATAGGGTCCTATTCTTTCTCTCAGCAACCCCATTTTGCTGAGGAGTTCTTGCATTACTAAACTCCTGTTTTATACCCTTTTCCCCACAGAACTCAAGCATAACCCTGTTTTTAAACTCTGTCCCATTATCTGATCTAATGATTTTTACTTTTTGATTAAGTTGGTTTTCTATCTGTCTTATAAAAGTCTTAAGGATGTCACTAGTCTCATCCTTTTTAGCTAGAAAGAAAACCCAACAAAACCTTGAATAGTCATCAGTAATCACTAGACAGTCGACAATACATAGACATAATAAATCCCAAAGATAACATCATCATAAAACAAAGTATTCAAAGTACGAAAGTATGAAATGGAAACTCTAGAGGAAAAGACTCCATATGCAAAATTCCTAAGGCCTGGCTAGCCACGCATCTTAACTTCCTTAACTTCGCTATGCTCACCTGAAAATGATACTTTAAAATGTCAACATAATGTTGGTGAGATTCATAGGTTTAACACGAATACTTACTCTTGCTGTAAATCATAACCATTAGGACATACATGAATATTATACACATATGCAAGCAATTAACTCATCACATAAACAATTACACATTTGGGCTTAGATTAGCACTGGCACTACAAGCAACCAAGCTCACATAAAATGGACCACACAGCATAGGGTAGGCGTACCCCTTCGATCCAATCACACAGCATAGGGTAGGCGTACCCCTCTGATTCAAATCACACATCATAGGGTAGGCGTACCCCTCTAATCCAAATCACATAGCATAGTGTAGGCGTACCCCTCCGATCCAAATCACACAACATAGGGTAGGCATACCCCTCTGATCCAAATAATAACACATAAGCCATATAATATCAAGTTATGTACAAAAACAAGTAAGCAATTATTCTTAGCACTTAAAATATTTCAAAATCAACTTAGTATCATTTTCACCCTAAGAAAACATAGAAAAGGGCTATGAATACTCACCTCATGCTTCACGAACGCGCACACTATTTCCACGCAAAGTCTACACAAACAAAATCTACGGGTTATGCATGATTAAGGTTTCACGGCCTTAAACATGTAACCTTTCAATTGATGGATACTAATGTCTATAATATGCTTATAAACATCCTACCATACTTCCCATACTTTATTTATAACCCGAAACACTTTTTATCCCTATATTCAAATTCTCATATTATGGCAGAATTTTATTGTCACTTCACGACCACTAATAAAATACTAAATGACCCAATTGGACTTCCATACTTCATTCCCTACATCTTAAATGAGTTGTGTAACTATTGTAATTTTTAACAAAATTAATAATAAGTCTAACTATTTTAAAAAAATTCAACATCACAAAGTGTCCAGAAAATGACCTGATTCGATTACCAAAAACTTTGACTAGATTAGACCCATTAGACACTTGGGAAAATCTACAAAACATAAAGCAGTTCCTAGACATCATTAACTTACTCCTGTGTCAATTTCATCAATTACAAAAATGTTTTAATAAGGTTTTTGACCTCACAAACACAACCCAAAATCTGTCCCAAAAACTCAGATTCGACAATGAATCTTGTAAAATTATTTTAGCTGACTTGCCCTAACTTTTAATTTACAGAACCACCTGGGTTGGAAAGTAGACTCTTTGTAGATAATTTGCTAGCAGTACTAAGGTTGGGTCTAATGTTACTTAGTTGTACAGGTCTGGGAGTGAACTGATTTGCTTTATTCACCCTGTTAGTGTTAGTCCAGGCTGGTGTAGCTTGCCTAACATCAGCATGAACCACCCTTTTGCTCTTAAGAGCAGCTTCCCTTGCCATCTTCTTCTCATAATAGTCACAGTCCTTAATCAAGTGACTAAGACTTCCACACACAAAACATGGTTTTCTTTCAAAAGAATATCCTGCACCTAAGTCCCTTTCCATTCTTTGATTCCAATTCTGTCTATTATATGAAGGAATAGGTGAGGGAGTCACTGGTGTCCTAATTGGTTGCCTAGGAGTTTTTACATGCTGTGCACAACTAGGGTCAACTGTTTGTTGGGGTTTAGGCACTTGTGGTTGAGTCTTTTGGGTGGCAATGGTAACCTGCTCAATAGAAGGTATAGGGATATGGTCATTGATAGGGTCATCATTGACTGAATGGTCAGATACAACTCCTAGTTCCCCATCACTGTCATTGGATTGACAAGTTGAGTAAACAGTGGAACTAGCATCAGACTCAGTAGGACTAGGAGATTGAGGTTGAGGCCCATACTTACCATACTCATACAGAGAATCATCTATGTCCTCCTGTTCCCTAGGGGTATAATCACCACTAAGAGGATGGGGGACACCTTTATACTCTACTTGTTTAAATCTGCTGTATAGAGGGATGTCATAATATCCCGCATCTGTTTCCTTAAGAACAAAAATACCTCTATCCATCTCTTCCTCATATCCTAGGACCTCAGCATTTGATTGTATGCCATATCCTAAACCTATCTTAACAGTTGAGCTCATCCCACAATCAATTAGCTTCCAAAGATTTTTAGAAGATGCAGACCAAGAATCAAAAATTTGTTGTAAAGCATCCTTGTCTTTGACAGCTTTCATTCCTATTCTTCTATACTTTTTTAGCTTTTCATCTTTTTCAAAAATTTGATTGGCTTGAAAATTTAATTTTTCAGTTAAGGAAGATTGTTGTTTGTGGGAGGCTTTAAGCTGAAATTCTAATTTCTTAACAGCTATCTTATAGGCAACTAGGGCAGCTTCTTGGTTATCAAATTCAGATTGCAGTTGTCATACTTAGCTTGAAGAGCATTATATGAATCTAAACATAATTTAGAACACATGGATACCTCATTATTCACAGTGAAAGCCATTAGAGCATGATTGAGTTCCTTATCTATAGTCTGCTCTACCCAATTGATCTGACCTTCATCAAAAGTCATCAAAGCTTCCTTTTTAGTTCTCACTGGCTTGAAATCCTGACCTCTACCTGCTTCCTGCCTGCTACCTTCCTTTGAGCTTAAAATTCTGACCTTTACCTGTTACCTTCTTTTGAACCTTTAAACTTGCACTCCCTAGCAAAATGCCCAGTATTGTGGCAATTGAAACATTCAACTTTTCTCTTATCAAATGCCACATGCATTTTTCCATCCACTCTTGGCCTTCTGCCTGTCTTCTTGTAGAACTTCTTAATCTTTATGGCAGTCATAGCAATCTGCCAAATTGTATATCCTCATGTCCAAATCCAGATCATCAATTTGATCTAGGTCTTCATGTATTAAGTCCACATCATCAGCATTTGTGGCTAGAAAAGAATGGATAACTTCATCAGCAAGACCAGGAGTAGCAGTTGGTGATGCTTTGGAAGAGGAAGTGGTATAAGAACTATAACTTCCTGAGCTGTGGCTTGGCTTATGCTTGCTTGAAGAGGCTTTGGCTTGTGATAGAAAAGCCACATTATCAGATGCCTGGGAAGAAGATGATGTCTTTTGGATGTCTTGTTCAAAGACACTCAGATTATTGTATAAATCATCTATTGACAGTGTGTCAATATTCTTCTTCATTCTCATTGTCATGCTAGAACTGTCCCATGCACGGAGGAGGGACCTCAAAAACTTGTGATTTGATCTTAATCTGGACACCAGCACCAAGGGCATCCAACTGTGATAGGAGTTTTTGGAACCTATCATACCCTTTTTCTAAGCTTTCCTTAGATGAGATAGTAAATGCCTCAAACTGTTGTTTCAAAACAGCTTTTTGCATTTTCTTTGAGTTCGCATTACCACCAAATCTTGTCTTGATGGCTGCCCAGATCTCTTTGGCATCATCCATGCCATGAAAACGTCTGAGATGATCTTTTGGAACAGCCATTAACAGTAGTGTTCTAGCTTTCCTTTCTTTCTCATCAGCAAACTGTTCTTCCTGTGTGGTTGGAGGAAGAACCCTGTATACACCATCCTTACCTTTGGTGACTCGCTTCTTTGAGTTCCCATTCTGAATCACTTTCCAGACCTCATTATCTATATACTCAAGATAATGTTCCATCTCCATTGCCCACGTATCATAATCATCTTTTTGAAGAACGGGCAGTTTAATGTTTGAAAGTGTGTTTGTGGTGATAATTTGTGGTGGTTTAGCAGGAGCATCTCCTTTGTTTGATGCTGGTATAGATCCATCCAAAGATGCATCATTCATGATAGAGAAAGTTCATCATCATCATGAAGGAGAATAATGATCGTTACAGGACATGACTAGGTGATTTGGTAGAATAAAAGGTTTTGATCTTTGTTCATTCTTGTGTATGTCCCTTTGGTGGCTCTGATACCACTTGTAGGTCCTTATAAACAGGATCTCAATGAGCCTTGAATGACTGATAGTCCTTTGAATAAATCCAAAGATACTATAAGAGACAATAACTGTGAATACAAATATTGACGCGGAATATCAATATCTATACCAAGATGAACACAAAAATGAATATCAAACATGCTATTACTATTACTATTACTATTTGATTGTGAATTCTCAATCAACTCATGTCTTTACAATACTATTCTATGTTCCTTTTATAGACTTATTGTTTTTATAAAATTTCTTTTATAACTCGTTTAATTAACGTATAACTTAAAATTAGCGTATCTCCTTCGTTATAAATCGGTTTTTCGAGTTCTCTACATGCCCACGATCCTTGTGACATGTAGTATTTTATAAAATCATAAAATATATATGTTAGATTCGAATTTCAAACAGAAAGTTTTGAAGTTTGTGATAAAAAAAACATGTTTTAAACTTGATTTTGCACTTTTAAGCTTAACCACTTTGTTACAAGTTCATTACAATACTTATTATCATATGTCTTACATATTTAAAGTCCTCTAGTCCATATTTTGTCCAATATTGTCCAAGATAACAAGTCCTCTCATTACTTTTAATCATAAACTTATTATGTGAACTTTTGATTTACTAGTTTATATATATACTTTTATACATAAACCACAAGTGTACAATCTTTATACTTCCATCATAACATGATAATAACAACCCTATAACATATGTAAAAGTGTATAAAACCATGATCACAAGTAAAAGTCCATTTTACATGTTATTAAGCATCCTAAATGGTGATTTGCTACATAGAACTTATATATGCATAAAATCATAAATGTAAAGATATTAAGAGTTTTAGATGACCTTAATATGATGTAATATGATGAACCACAATATCTAAACCCTTGTTTAGATATTAAACCAAAGCTTGCAAAGCTTAGAAAACCCTAGATTAGTTTGAAACCCTAATCTTCCTTTTCTTGCTTCAACACTTGTAAATGCTTAACCAATCCTTGTAAACACCTTAGGTCATCTTAGAAATGATGTAGGAATGTGTGTAAGTGTTGGAAATAAATTTTGTATGGATGGTTTATGTTAAGGGTTTTGAGCCGTGGGATTATAGGAAGGAAATGAGAGAGTTTTTGTTGTTTTCACTTTTGAAAATGAGATGTGTATGTATTCTTTACTTGTGAAGACCTTATATATCCATAATACTAGTCAAAGGATGCACATAGAAGTCTTAAGACAAAGGGAGGGTTTTAAGGGAATAGTGTTCAAGTTTACTATTAGGGTTAGTAAGAAATATCTCTTGGTTTCCTAAAGATAAGAACATCCCATGAATTCTAGGAGATATGTTTTGGAATTAGATATTATCTTTGTAATCCTAGCTCCATATCCGGCCATATAGACGCATGTGATGATATTTTTTTGTAAATTTTAAGTATTGGGTACAATTGTGGGTATTTGTTGAAGCGCAGAAAAGTTTTGGTGGCTCCGGGAATGCCTAAACGTATTTTATCGCGAAACGTAAACACTTTACGCCACCAATAAAAATAAAATGAACAAAGTTAATAATTATCCTCAAAATAATTACTTAACACTTGCTTTATGTAAACAATTAATTTTTTGATGCCCGTTTACATTGAACGATAATTTTTAGCTTACGCGATTTAACTTAACGATTACAATTTAAAAGTAAACGCGTACAATACTAAAAATAAATAGTGAATTTATTGACGTCATACAATGACCCTATAACACGGGGTGTTATATAATAAGCCCTCAAAAGCTTATTTGGGCTTATCTTGGTCTTGGCCAAAAAAGGAAACCAAAAAGGGATTTTTGTATTTTGGCTTATTTAAGTTCGGCTTATTTCTTGGCTTATTCGTGGATTATTTTTGAACTAAAGAGGTTTTTCTAGCTTATTAGCTTATTTCGAAGCTTTCGTGGCTTGTTTTGGGCTTAAAACGGCCATGACCCAATAAGGAAAATAAGTCGCGGCTTATTTTGCCTTACTGGTCTCGGCTTATTATTTTTCGGGCTTATAATCTAGCTTATTTTTTATTATTAAGAGCTTAATTACTTATTGAGGGCTTATCGGACCCATTATTGGGCTTATTATATTTTCAAATCGTTTATTGGGCTTATGCGTGTCAAACGGCCCAACAAGGGCCCACTGACATCTCGGCTTATTTCCGGCTTATGGACTTAACTTATTTTGATGGTCAAATGCTTATTTACTTAACCTATTACTTATTGAACTATTTTCGGCTTATTGTCTTTTAGAATAATTGTTTGGGCTTATTGGTCCGAAAAGCCCAATAAGGTTTATAAAACTATCAGCTATGCACAATCGGGCTAATCATAGACTATATATTTGTAAAATTACTAATGGACTATAAGGCCCAATAACTAATAGACTAAAATTGTACCTTTTAAATGGACTAACAGACTACACAATTTGGCTAAATAATAACTAGAGAAATTGGACTAACAATGGGCTTATGGCCCAATAAGTGAAAAACAAGTAAACCTGAACATTCAAAACGGGTTTAATCGCCTCATACTTATATAAATTTTGGGTAGTTTAAAATTTCGTTTGAAAAAATGTGTTTTCATAAAATGTAGGTTTTGACACTTAGTCGGGAATTGATTTTTTTAGGAAAAACGTTGAAAATGAGGTTTTAAAACCTTGAAAAACGTTTACAAGCAAACGGGTCATGCCAAAAATTTTATAGAAAACATTATACTTACAAATATTTTAACTAAGATTCACTTTCTTAAAAATATCCGACTAAAAGACGAAAAATATAAATTTGATGAAAACTTCTATTATTTAATATAGACATGTAAGACATTGATGATATTATATTGAGACCGGTTTATCTAAATAACTTGGGGGATCGGGTACATAGCCGAAGCTTGTCTAAATTCTTTAATTCTTATTTATTTAATTCTTATTTAAATTCTTAATTCTTCCTAAAATTTTATTTCCAATTCTTACATCTTAAATTCTTATTTCTTAGATCTTTACTTCTCTAATGACATAAATTCATCGAGTCAAACTTATCAACCACCACACAACCAAGATACAAAAACCTTTTTACAACATTTATACCAATTCTTTCGCAAACAAATATAACTTATTTCTTTTTCCTATATCATATCTCTAAGATATAACTTATTAATAGGTCGTAGCCGGGTACCTTTCACGTCATTTTGTGATCATCTATTTTTAGCTACTTTCATTTCTATTTGAGGTGAGTTCTCGTAGACCCATTTTTAAACTATTTTTTTAGGAGAAAATGATACTCTAATCTATTTTCAAACTGTTTTACTCATGTGCTAAAATACTTCTACGTTTTTTGACAATGCTATGTACCTATAATTACGTAAGAGTATACTGTTGTATATGTTCATGCATGCTATTGGGATTACTTCTTACAACTACTTAGCTGACTGTGTAGCTCCAGCTGGTAGGCGATAGGTTCGGAGGACTATAAGCGCTTGGACTACTAATGAATTGTTGATTTATTAAAATGTTAAAGTATGATATGATTTCTATGATTATTGTTGGAATTATAATTATACTGCTTGCGCTTCGCTTTTGTTATGTATAATTGTCCTACTTAAATGCTGGCACAGAACTGGGTTTATACTCTAAACCTACGAGCTCACCAACCTAGTGTTGACCTTTTCGAGTATCATTTTCAGGTGATCCGCATTGTCAAACAGAAGGTATTTGAAACCAAAGTTAGCGAACTTCCAAGATGCTTATCTAATGACAAGTGACCATTTCTGTCCAAGATTATATTTTTGTGAAACCTTGTAAATCAAATTTCTTGTAATAAATTATGGTGTAATCTACTATCTTATGCGATGTCTCCGAAACGTCGCACCCTCGTGTTTCCGTCTTAGACGGGGTGTGACAGTGATGGTTGAGATAAGTGTTTTGTTGTTGTTGAGGACTACAAACGGAAGGGGTCTTTGACATGATAATTGATAATTGAGTTTTAATTGATGATTGAGGACGAGAGGTTCGGGTTATGACTTGCGTGTTTTAATAAATTGATAATCGAGGATTAATGTGATGAGGAAAATCATTTAATTTTATATGTTTTTTACTAAACCTGGAAAAATGTTAAAGTTTTTGAAGTACTTTTTAAATTTTATTTAGAAAAAGTAAAAATTCAGAGAAAAAAGAGAGGAAGAAGACGAGGGTAAATCAGTCATTTCAGTTCGATCAAGGATGAAAATGGACCTCAGGTTTTCCGACAAGGATGCCGCCAGCAATTTTGAAATCACGCGAACGAAACGTGCAATTTGGTCAAACCACAAGGACGATTTTTGCAATTAACTCTAATCTATATATAATGTAATATAGTTAGGATTTTGGTTTGATATTATACCTTTGAAGAATGTATACTTCAAAAGCAATGTTACATCCATAAAAACTTCATGAAATTATACTCACACAATGAATTGATAGGTGTAGTTTTCCAATCATATTGAATCATAATCTCTTTTTCTTTTTTTTGCTCTCCGCATTTAATTGTCAAATCATTGTGCAAATATAATTTTGTAAACATTTTGTTAATCTAACATTTCTTATACTTCAAACTTAAAATTTAATTATAAAACACATTTCAAATATTAAGAGGATGAAAATTTTAAAAATAAAAACACAATAATGTATATAAAATTTTGTGGACACAAAGGGACCAACCGCGAGACCACGATGCAAAGCAAGAAGAAAATAAACAAATTTCAAATTCCATGAACTTTGCAATCAAATACATATAGCCAACCAAGTACAAGACTAAGATACATAAAACGTCAAAAAGGCCGTAGATAGAATAATAACCGGCTAATAAACTAAGCAACGTACGTCACACGTATAGCATTTGTCATAGGAGCGATGTACGATCTCATGACGGTCTTGTGATAGGAGTATAGCATTTGTCAAGAGCCATTGCATAGCTGATGCGCTTCTCTTTTCAAAACAAGAAATTACTTGTTTTTTAATGACAAACTCCCAACAAAATGAATTTGACAATCCCTAGAACCCCTATCAAGGTTTGACAGTTCTGCAAGTAACTCTTCTTCTTCTTTGGAAGATAACGTAGCATCACAATCAACAGTCAACGTCTTTAAAGCCTTTGAATTTGACAAGATGAACCTGAGGAACTGTATATCGTTCAGGTCTCCCTTGGTTTTAGAATATCTCATTGTCTTTAGTTTCATGGGCATACAAGTGGGAATCGACAGTGGTTCAACCCAAACACCAGCATTTGGCTTTTGTTTAACACAACCAAAGATAGAGAAAACCCAACATTATATAGGGATAAATGAAGTTTGTGAGCATAATTCTGCTAAGGGAAGTTTTTATACTGCTAGGCCAAAAGCAGTTAATACTGCTAGGCCAAATTCAGCAGTAGTTAATGCTGTTAGGGCAAATCAGGTTAATGCTGTTAAGGCCTCAGCATGTTGGGTTTGGAGACCTACCAAACTTAATAGTGCATTAATTACTTTAATGAATATAATTATATAGTAGGCAACAAGGCAGGATCCAAGTCAGTGATGGCTTGGGTCCCCAAAAGAAACTAATTTTCTATTTTTATATACAGGGTAATCTACTAAAAGAAGATCAAAGGCTATGTTGACAGTGGGATTCTCTGGCTCATGACTAGAACATGGCCTATCACTTAGACTTTAAGAATTTGATAGGGGTATATATGTTACCTTTAGCGGAGGGAAAAGGAGGGAAAATTACGTAAAAGGAACTCTTAAAATGGTAAGCTTGATTTTAAGGATTGTGTTCTTGTCAAGGTGTTACAGTTTAACCTTTTTTGTGTTTCACTGCATGGGTGACAACAACGAAACCAGTTAGTGTTTTTTACTGACATGGTATGTTTTGTTAAGTCTTCTGACTTTAAGTTAGCTAATGAAATTCAAGTTTTACTTTTAAAGTTCCTAGAAAGATACTATGTACAGTGTTGATATGGAAGAATATTATTCCTAAGAGAGTTTAACTCTTCTTGTTGCAAAGGCCACATTGATGAATCAATGCTAAGACATAGGGAGGGCTAGGTTGTAAATCTTAAAACTATTATAAACTTGTTAAGAAGTATTATGAGATGTTACCTACAAAACGTTTTGAAATACCAAACCTGTGTTTGCCTTACCTTAAGGAAGCAATACAAATGCCTCTTGTAAGTCCAAGATTCAGAACTATATTACTAGCATTTTTGTCATGTTCATATTGATCTTATTGCGGTCCAACCTTTTGTGAGCAGCTTAATGAATAAGAAATATTGTCTAGTTGTCACTGATGATTATAGCAGATTTACTTAGGTTTTCTTTTTAGCATCTAAGGATGAGGACTAGTGGCATTCTTAAGAGCTTTATAATGGATAGAAAATCTAGTTGATAAGAAAGTAAAGATAATCAGATGTGACAATGGAACAGAGTTTAAAATAGAGTGATGAGGTGATTTTTTGCTGAAAAAGAAAGGCATTAAGAAGGGGAATTTAGTTGTAGCTAGAATTTCAGCAAATTGGTGTGACTAGAGGAGAATAGGACACTAATTGAGGGCTGCTCGAAAAAACCATGTTAGTGACTCTAAGTTACCTTATACATTTTGGGCTAAAGTACTTGTTAATATACTTGCTATGGAAGAATACAGGTATGTAGTTTAAGCTACATAACAAGACCCACTTATGAATATTTAGAGGTAGAACACATGCTTAAGTTCATGAGACCATTTGAGGTGTCATTACCATCTTAATACCTTAGGATATATTTAGGAAAGTTTTGATGGTACGTCAGAGGAAGGATTATTTGTGGATACTCATTAAATAGTAGGCTTTTAGGGTATATAACATAGAACCAAGAAAGATAGAAGGAAAGTTTGCATATTAGGTTCTTGGAGGATAAGCCCATTATTGTAGGTGATGGACCAAAGTGGCTGTTTGATATTGATGTTCTAACAAAATCAATGAATTATGTGCCATTTGTTGCAGGTACAAGCTCTAATGATTCTGGGTAGGTACGAAGAAAGTGTTGGTCAGGTCATTTGCAAAAGATAGGATCTCCCCCCCAACCCAAGACTACATTTGATTGCCCCTGTGTAAAGATGGTTCACTATTTGATTCTTCTTTAAGAATGCTAGCAATGATGAACCATAACCTTCTAATGATGCTGGAAAGAAGGATGATGAAGGTGTAAGTAAAGAAAGTGGAATTGATGATCAAGAGAGGCCTGGAAAAACAGTACTCAATATGTTATACTGTAGGCCAAAGTATTAATTTACTGTCAGTACAAATGTTATATGGTAAGTCTAATTATTAAAATTGTTTAGTCAACAGTTATACTGCTCACTTGAAGCTACACATGCTGATTCTTTGGTGATGAATAGAATTAGATCATGGAGCAAACTTACTACAACATATCTAGTTCCCCTGTACTCCAAATACAGAACTCATAAAGATCATTCACTTGGTCACTGTGGATGGTTGAAGTGTAGTCAGGTGTTAGACATGGAGGAATGTACAAAGACTTCAATGAAAAAGGGTTTATAGTGTTGTTTATGTCAGGGAAAACTCATGAAGATTTTCAGAATTGTCTGTTTGCTTGTTTTCTATCACAAGTAGAACCCAAGAAGGTAATCCAAGCATTGACAGATCCAAGCTGTATTGAAGCAATGCAAGATGAGCTTCTACAGTTCAAATTGCAACAAGTTTGTACATTGGTGGATTTACCATATGGTAAGAGGGCCATTGGAACAAAATGGATCTACAAAAACAAGAAAGATGAGAGAGGTATTATGGTTAGAAATAAGGCAAGACTGGTTGCACATGGTTACACTCAAGAAGAGGGAATAAATTATGATGAGGTTTTTGCACCAGTTGCTAGGATTGAAGCAATTAGGCTATTCTTAGCCTATGCCTCATTCAAAGACTTTATTATGTACCAGATGGATATGAAGAGTGCATTTCTATATGGCAAGATTGAAGAGGAAGTTTATGTCTATCAACCTCTAGGGTTTGAAGATCTAGAGTTCCCTGACAGAGTTTATAAGGTAGAAAAGGCATTATATGGTCTACATCAAGCTCCTAGAGCTTGGTATGAGACTTTATCTACCTATTTATTGGACAATGGATTTCAGAGAGGTCAAATAGATAAGACTTTGTTCATTAAAAGGGTCAAAGGTGATATTTTACTAGTTCAAGTATATGTTGATGATATCATTTTTGGGTCTACAAGGAAGGAGATGTGTACTGAGTTTAAGAAATTGATGCACAAGAAGTTCCAGATGAGTTCTATGGGTGAGCTCACTTTCTTCTTAGGACTACAAGTGACACAAAAAGATGATGGGATTTTCATCAGTCAAGACAAGTATGTGGATGAAATTTTGAAGAAGTTTGGTTTTTCAACTGTGAAGACAGCAAGTACACCTATGGAGACTTCAAAGCCTTTGATGAAGGATGAAAATGCTGAAGATGTTGATGTTCACTTATATAGATCAATGATTGGCTCATTGATGTATTTAACATCTTCAAGGCCTGATATAATGTTTGTTGTATGTGCTTGTGCAAGATTCCAAGTCACACCTAAAGTTTCACATCTTCATGCTGTGAAAAGAATCTTTAGATACTTGAAAGGTCAACCTAAATTGGGCCTTTGGTATCCTAAGGACTCACCATTTGATTTGGAAGCTTATACTGACAGTGACTATGCTGGTGCAAGTTTAGACAGGAAATCCACAACAGGAGGTTGTCAATTTCTTGGAAGCAGATTGATTTCATGGCAATGCAAGAAGCAAACTATAGTTGCCAACTCTACTACTGAAGCAGAATATGTGGCTGCTGCTAGTTGTTGTGGACAAGTACTCTGGATTCAAAATCAAATGCTGGATTATGGATACAATTTCATGAATACCAAGATTTTCATTGACAATGAAAGCACCATCTGCATAGTTAAGAATCCAGTGTTTCACTCAAAGACTAAGCACATTGAGATTAGACATCACTTCATCAGGGATTCATATGAGAAGAGATTAATTCAAGTGATCAAGATTCACACTGATCACAATGTTGCAGATTTACTCACAAAGGCATTTGATGTTAGTCGTTTTCAATTTTTGACTGCTAGCATTGGAATGCTTAATCTCTGAGGTGTTATTTGGATAGATTGATGATTGGAATGAGTTGGGAATACTATTTGGATGAAATTGGGGTTTATACTGGTAACTCAAGAGTTAGTGCTGCTGGCATGACTTAATGCTGCTGGGCGAAAAGTTAGTGCTGCCAGGCAAAAGTTAATACTGCTGGGCTAAGTTAGTGCTGCTAGGTTACCGTTGGGGTTAAAACTGCTGAGGGTGTCTTTTGTAAATTAAACGGTTACTTCACTTATGGGTTTGCTTAATTCACTATAAAACCGTTTTTGATCACACAGTAATCACTCTTAAACACTCTCACGCTCTCAATTTTACAAACCCTAACTCGATTTCATCACTGACATTCACAATTATCATCAATGGCGGACTTAACCTTTGCTGATTCTCACAATATGGTGGCGTACTTGGAAAAATCAGAAGCCAATGCTGATTTTGCAGAGATAGTTGATTTCCTTAATGCTAGCTCTATCAGATATGCCTTAACTGTAAGTCCAACTATCTATGTGTCCTATATTGAGCAGTTTTGGTCTACTGCAAAGATCAAAACAGTCAATAATGAAACACAAATACGTGCCAAAGTTGATGGCAAGACTATAGTAATAACAGAATCATCTGTGAGGAGAGATCTTCACTTTGATGATGAGGATGGTATTACTTGTCTAACAAACACTGAGATTTTTGAAAACCTTCAATTGATGGGATATGAAAAGCTTTCTGATAAACTTACTTTTCTAAAACCTTTCTTTTCCCCTCAATGGAAGTATCTCATTCATACCATCTTACAATGTTTAAGTTCTAAATCAACTGCTTGGAATGAATTTGGTACTAATATAGCATCAGCAGTTATATGTTTGGCTAAGAATCAAAAATTTAATTTTTCTAAATTGATTTTTGATGGTATGTTGAGAAACTTGGATCCTAATTCTAAAAAGTTTTTAATGTATCCAAGGTTTTTACAACTGTTTTTGAACAATCAAATTGAAAATCTTGCAGCAGTTTTTAATGATGAATATGATACACCTTCTCATACTAAAAAGGTTTTTGCAAACATGAGAAGGATATGAGAAGGCAAAGGAATAGATTTTTTAGGACAGTGACAGGACACCCTTGTTTGCTACTATGTTGATACAATCACAAGCAGTAGAGGGTGAAGGTTCAGGACAACCCACTGAACCCCAACACAAGGTACACAGGCCTACTACTGCTACAAACCAACTCATGTAGGACCAAACACTAATGTTTGCATCATCATCTCAACCCAAATGACTAAAACATAGGAAAACCAAATGAAAGGCCACTGAGATATCTCAGTCTAGTAGACCTACTACCCTTGTAGTAGATGAGACTGTCCATGAGGAGAGGGGAGACAGTGTGGAAAGGGCTGCCACTATTGCTACTAGCTTAGATGCAGAGCAGGGCAGTGGTAACATAAATAGGACCCAATCCACGACAATACCTAATGATCCTTTTCCTTAGGGAATTGGTTCAGGTGGTAGTCCCAGGTGTCAAGAAGCCATAGGGGATACCATTGCTTAGACTAGGTCTGAGAGGGTATCTATACCTTCCTATGATTCACCTCTCCCAGGAGTTAACACACCTGGAAGTGATGAGGAAAGAATTGAACTTAAGGAATTGATGGATATGTGTACAAAACTATCTCGAATCACAGCGTTTCTTGACTTATCGGGAGAAGTAAAGAATACATCTGCTCAACAGCGTTCTTTGGACAATCAGAAGTTGTAGGAAGGAGATCTGTCAAAGTTGTTGAACAATAGAAGTAAATATTAAGAAACTCCCAATTAAGAGGAGGTTTCTTCAAAGTCAGGAATGAGTCGTTTCTCTAAACAAAATATGGGTGATAAGGAGGATTCATAATCCAAATAGGAGGAATAAAATTGAACAAAGATGACGGGTTTCAATAGTTTTCAAGAGATTCAAACTCTGGGAGGTAAACGGTCAGGATATTGGAGTAATACTGCTAGTACATCAATACACTGTCATATTACTATTACTATGCTGGAACCTGTACTACCTTACAACACCCTATCCCCGCAATCACAGCCATTACCGTCACTCCCACTCATGCACCCCATTTTACTACTGTTGGTGTATCTGTTAGTACTACTGAGCCAAGTACTCCAACAACAACAACAACAACAATAACTCCTATTGAGATTACGACCGCCGGCAACCACCAAATGTTATGTAGCGAACTTAGAACACGCCTGGGGGGAGGGGGGCGGGACTAATGCACAACATCACAAAAACAAAAGGTCAAAAATACCTAATAAAAAAAAAAGTATTCCAAAAAAGATGATTAACGTCTCTCGGAAGACATATAAAAACAAACAACAAATCAACAAAAAAACTAAGAACGAAAAAGCAGACGAAAAACAAATATTAGTAAAAAAAACCAGCAATGACACCCTAAGACGAAGCAGAGTAAGAAGCAAAGGCACAGGAGTAACTAATGCAAGAGCCCTAGATGAGTCTGGAACAAAGAGTAAAGTACAACTCCACATACAATTTGACCAAAAAGCGCGAATGGAAAGGCAAAGATGGTTGAACCTGAAAAACTAAAGAAGAAGAAAGATCAAATTGAATATGATGCTAATGTAGCTCAGAGACTTCAAGCAGAGTTAGATGAAGAAGTCAGGCTTAAAAGAGAAAGAGAAGAAGAAGCTAGTAAAGCTGCAAACATTGATGAATGGGATGATGTTCAAGCTATGATGGATGCAGACTATGAGCGGACTACAAAATTACAGGAGCAAGAGAGAGAAGAGTTATTTGTGGAGCTCATGAATGAAAGAAAGAAACATTTTGCAAGACTTAGAGCAAAAGAGTAGAGAAGAAAACCACAAACTAAAACTCAAAAGATAAACCTAATGTCTACTTATTTAAAGAACATGGCTGGATATAAGCACACTCAATTAAAGAATAAAAGTTTTGAAGAGATCCAGATGTTGTTTGAGAAAGAAATGAAAAGAGTAAACATATTTGTAAACATGGATGCAGAGTTGGTAAAAGGCAATGAAACATTAGAGAGTGAAGTTGATAGAGTAGTTCCTGAGTTAGCAGCTGGAAGTTCAAAAAGGATCAGAAGAAGGAACATGATCAAGAAAGTTTACTAATGAGCAAAGACAGGTGAATAGCTCCATAACTAGCTAAGAACAAGAGTTTAAAGAAGCTCATGAACTGTCACAAAAGAGCTAACAACAAATGAATAGATAATTAGTTTCTAGAGACAAGGAATGAATATTGAAGCCCCTTACAAGCAAATATCTAATAATTGACTGGGAGATTCTTACACTAAAGGCACTAAATACTGGAAGATCATTAGAGTTGGAAATCATACTGAGGTACATCAATTCTTTGATGATATGCTGAAAGTATTTTACAGGGATGACTTAGTGATGTTGTGGAGTCTGGTTAAAGAGAAGTTCAATTCAACAGAACCAACAGATGACAAAGAAAGAGAGATATGGTTGAGTTGAAGAGATTATTTGAACCAGATACAGATGAATGGTTTATGGAAACTTTAAAATCATATTCAGATATAACATTGGAGGTTATATGATTCATATGAATGCAATCATGTGTCATACAGAAAGGGAATAGACATTACCAGCTGTAGAGAAGGATATATCCAATTATCAAGGGAAACTCTATAATGAATCAGGTTGCAAAGCACTTGGTGGATCAAGATAATGAAATTTTCCAGATGAACTTCTAGGAAGAGATTCATGTTTCAGAAAGACCAAGATGAATGAGTGTTTTGGATGAATCCTCTCAGAGAACAAGGTTTAATTCAAAGAAACTTTATGATTTGGAGGTAAATCACAAGTTTAGGGGAGGAGTGTTGGGAAGAAAAGGATTCTTAACTGTACAACTGCTTTGGTTCAATTTACAACTGCTGCTGGAGTTACTACTGCTAGCTCAAATTGAAGAATACGTTCTAAGTCATTACTACTGAGCTAGTTGTGTAATATTATTAACGTATGCCAATACAAAAAATTACTACTTAGCCTAGAAAAAGTTTGCTGTTACACTTAGTTAGTACTATTAGTTTGTTTTAGTACTGCTAAAGAAATATGTAAGAGATATAATAGGAAAAATATGATGAGGGTAAGATAAATGCGTTGTAACCCATTAGGTTTCCTTGGTGTTAAAAGGAGATCCTAGTCATGCCGAGTTTAATAACTCCTTTATATACATTATTGCTATATAGCTTCAAGTTGTAAACCCTATATACACAAGTACTCGTCTTATAGATAATATATAATAATTGGAGCTTGTTCAGTAATATCATTAATTCATACAAGTTTACTGTTTTATTAATATTTCTTCTAATTAATTAAAGAGTAAGATTCCGCAAAATCTTTTAGTAGTGCACAAAAGTTTCTACCATAGGTTTTTTTGGATCTATCCAAAGTAACTTAACCTTTTCAAGCTAAGGAATCGATCTTAAGTTGGGAACAACAGGCTGTTAGGTCGAACCACAACAGTTTTGGCTACCTTTCTGATGGAAATTGCATCTGTTAAATGATTAGAAAGGCCATTTTTTCTGGCCATATTTTATAGAAATAACTTATCTTTTGAATTTAACAATTTATGCGGTATTAAGCACTAAAAAATACAACTTTCCCGACTTTTAGTGTAAAAGTATAAGGCCGCATGTTCATAATTTTCTACAGCATGTAATAGACTATTGTTATTGATCGGTTGTATATCATGTCAAAGTCCTCTTCGTAATACTATGGTTTTGTAGGAGATAAGGTAATAGACTACCGTTTTGTACTTGCTGTAGACAACGCGCATTCTAAATAATCTAAGGCCTTATGTTCAGAATTTTTTATGGAATAGTGCAAGTTGTTTAAGCCGTCTGTTAGGGTTTATTGTGCAACTGTTAGGGTTAGACATATGTGCAATTGGTTGCGTTATTTTCTGCATGAGTAATGTGTTTATAAATTCAACTGTTGGTTTTATTTTAAATACAACAAAAAAATCATTGGAGTATGGTAAGCTAATCCTGACCCCCATAGCTGTTTTCGTACGAGGGTTGATGACAGGCCTATAACTTAAAATTATCTGAGCGAGCAAAACTCGCAGGCTGAGTTGTGTGTCATTGGCGAATGTCCCCATTGGATTTTGGTTAATAGCAAGGCAGCAAGATTCAACTTGGAGCGCACCGGTACTTTAGATGAAGCATGTCCATAAAAAGCTTCATATTAACAATACAAGACTAATCTCCGTGAATGGTTTCATCTCTATAACACCCTCCTTTTCATGATAGACTTAGTCGTAGCGGAAGCTAAATCTGGGGTATTAACTTCACGGATGAATCAACATCATAATCATAGAAAATTACTCAAAAAGAGACCTTATTTTGGAAAAAAACTATTATTAATCATTAAATATATTTCAAGGTTTACCACAACGAGCAAGAGTCCCCAAAATACGATAGAAAAACAAGTAGCAACAAGTTGAAAGATAACAAGTTTCTGGTACCGTCCCCTCAAGTCGCTATGCCTCACCATCGCTACTATCGGACTTGCTCAATTAACCTGCGATAATACATGCAAAAAGCGGTCAACACAAGGTTGAGTTGAAATTCACATGTTTAAACAAATGTAATAGTTGAATAACAAAGTCATCATAAGAAAGGTAATACATTGCACAATTACAATTATCAATGTCAAACAAGTATTATTAGCTCCTAAGCTCATGAACACTAACCACGTTAAACATGGAAATCAACCTCATGACATTATTGAGGTCGAACAAAATTTCTTCTTGGAAAGGCTAACTTGCGCCAACAGTTACCCTTTATTCTCAAATAAGTGCGTTTGATTAACTCATGTATAAGGTAAACACAAACGGATTTCTCAATCACCAATACGATCTATCCACAACCTAATTCGCATTTCACGTTCTCGCAGTGATACACATGTTCATGATAAATGATATTGGCAGTCGAGGTAAACGTTAGTAAATAAAATATCATGATAGCAATTACAGTCAGAAAAATACTTGTATTCATGGTTTATTATAGCATGTATTCCCCCCCCCCCCACAAGGGTTTAGGGAAAACATTTACAGTAGGTGGGACTATGAACTCACCTTGATAAGGTAGTTGATTGATTTGAAATTTAATTCAAATGGAAGTAAACGACTTCGACACGCAACCTGGGGTAATATGACAAGTCTTAGTTTGATTGGCGTTATTCTTTGAAACCATCGTATCACTATAGCCTGTTCCGCGCTGCTATCATAATCCAGAGGTCATGATGATATCATAACGTTTGAGGACTAGGCCAATTTAAATCGTAAATCTAGCAGCCACTCGTCAAAATGTTCTACTCAAAACAACCTCCTCAAAATGAAATTCTCAAGTAACGTGATACGTTATAGTCTAAATGACATAAAGATTTTATCTTTTTAAGTTTCTTCATAATGCAGTGGCTGATAAACTAGTTAAATATATAACAATAATTGTTTTAGAAAAAGTATTCCGATTTATGAATGATAATGCCAAATGTGTTCGGCTTAATAAAATCGACGTCATATAATTAATTTACAAATAAATTTTATAATTAATATAAAAATAATTACACTTTATACCTTTCTGAAATAATGAAAAATGCCAACTATATACCCTTGTGAGTCTCATATATTGCATTTACACTTATACCCCCTTTATAAATTAAACTAACTTAAAACATTTAAAAACCATTATTAAAACACCTTACCATTTCCAATAATGGCAAAATACCAGAACCCTTGTGTTCTTTAATTATTAGGATAATTACAATTTTTGCCCCAAAGATTAATAGTTTCAAAAATGTTACATATAAATAATCCGTTTGCCAGAAACGTATACATTTTATGTCCAAAATTCATAATATTTTGTATTTTTAATCTCGAAATAATTAGCAACTTAATAGCTTATTACTATAAGCTTAAATAAGTAAGTTATACAGCTTGTAGCTTATGCAAAGAGCGTATGGGCTTAAAATCCAAAATAGAACGTTTGGTTTATAAAACAATAACCCAATGAGTTAGCGAGCAGATTTTAAAATTAGTTTTAATGATTTATAAATTAAAAGTAAGCTTAATTAGAAAAGCGCTATAAAAATTATGCTTATGAGCTTTAGCTTATTAAGGGTATACCAATACGGGGTTTTAGGTTGTTTAAAGGCACATTTTACGAAAAGAGTTTGGTTTAGGAAAACCAAACAAATGGTTTAGCTTATTCAAATAGTTAAATCATAACTTAGATATGCTCTACAATATAATAAGAACTTATAGAACAAGTTTAGAGACTTACAAGTACACGAATGGGTGAAATGGGTCAAAAATGAGTAAGTATGATCCGAAAACTTTTGGAGATGAATCAAGAGCCTATTTGTTTCTTAAACTTGGCTTCTACTTGGCTTAGACTTCCTTTCTATTCTTCCTTAGCTCGGCTAGAACAACATTTAAGAGAGTTTTAAGTTTGGTTGTAATTACATAAGGTGTGTATGTTGTGATCGTCTATATATAGGGACGTAATATGAATGGGAGACCACTGAGTTTATGAGTAGAGTGTTGGCCAACAGAGAGGTGAAGTGGTGCAAGGTTACTAGGTATGACTAAGGAGAGCTAATATTAGCTTAGAAAGGTGTTAAGAGGTGGTGAGGGGTACGGTTATCAAAGAGAGGTGACAAGGAGGTTTACTTGGGGATTAAGGGTGTGACAAGGTGCTTGTGTGCTAGCTAGGGGGTGACAAAGAGGTATCATCGAATGCTAAAGCAGAGTGTAAGGCATGGTAGGTGATCATAGGAGAAGGTGTGCTTGGTTGTGGCTTGGTTCGAACTTGTTTAGGGGTAACAGGTCATTTAGGGTTTTCGAGTTTGGTTTTTAGTTTAAGTCGAGCTAGGGTTAGGATTAGAGAGGGAAAAGTGTTTAAAAATGATGCATTGGAGTGCTTGTACTTAGTGCTAAAGAGGTGGTACGAAATCCTTAAGAAAATAGAGGGAAATGAGCTAGTTTGAATTCATGCTTTGTCAACTTATACTTTGGGCTTAAAAGGGTTGTACATTGGTTTTGGTGGGAAAAGATATTCAAAAGTTATTCATTGTACACATGTACACATGCCTTGAAAGCTTGTACATTTATTTTGTAAATATTACATATAGTTAGGGTTTTGATATAAACGTTAACGTTTAATGTTCGTTTTATAATAAAGGTTATGAAAATTACGTTAAATAGATAACGTATGGTAAAATGGTGATTAAAACATATTGCTTGACATATTATAATGTTTACTTGACATAAAGTTGATGGAATTGGCATTAGTAGGTTGCGTGAGCTCGTTTACTTTGGTAATGTAAGTTACGTTACATTATGGATGGAAAAATCTTTCCATGAAAATGGTTGCATCTAATTTAATAGATGGAAATTACACTGAGGAAAATTGCATCTAGTTTAATAGATGGATAATTACATAGGAGAAAATTGTGGGTTTTTAAAGTCTCCCAACCTTAAAGAAATCTCGTCCCGAGATTTAAGATGGATTTTGGAGTGAAGAGTTTGGAATAAATATGATACTTTGGCACCGAATTTGATCTCCGCGTTCTCACGAGAATTATGGTCGTCTTAGAGTTTCCATCTTACTTTGATTATAAAGGGATACGACTTTGGGGGGGGTTGGGGTCTCATAGCTTGACATCTCGATCCATAATTTCTAAAGGTTCTTCCACAAAGTTGAGTTTATCATCGAGCCAAAGCTCTTTTATTGGAATGACGAGATTTCGTCAGATAGGCAATTCTTTAAATTAGAAACGATAGAAGGTACTAAGACAATACTAAGTTCTTCAGAAGCTCAAGTGTGTATGTGCCACGGGCCCGATCCTGTTAAGAAAAAATTTGGATCTTAAATGTTCCAATGTACCTGGGGGTTTAAGCTTTCCTCTCTTTCCGAATCGAATGACACCTTTTCGAGGTGACACTTTTAACATAACACGATCTCTAACTTGGAATTCCAAAGGCTTTCGCCTTACATTGGCATAACTCCTTTCCCGGTCTCTTGCAGCTTGTAAGCATTGTCGGATTTGTATTATCTTTTTGGTGGTTTCATGGATTCTCTCTGGTCTCGTGAGTTGGACATCTCCAACTTTGGCTTAACAGACAGGTGATCGGCACTTTCGACCATAGAATGCCTCAAATGGTGCTGCCTTAATACTGGCATGGTAACTGTTATTGTAAGAAAATCTACCATGATATAGTGTCTCTTCCCTACCTGTTTTCAAAATCTATAACACATGCTCGAAGCATGTCTTTTGAGTGTTTGGAATGGTTCTTTCACTTTGTACTGTACCAGTCTCTCTCGGATGAAAATGCCGTACTCATATCTAATTGAGTACCCAAAGCATTCTGCATTGACTGCCAGAAGAAAACTCTAACTTGATCAAAGAAATCCGAGCTTCAATGGATGCTGCCATAAGGAACCAAGGAGCATCAATTAAAACATTGGAGATACAAATTGTAACATTTCTCAATTTCAGGTCATTTTATGACTCCTATTATTCGTCACTGTTTATTTTGGTCCGATACGCGTTTACTTTTAGTCTTTACTTTTAAGCTAAATCGCGTAGACTAGAAATAATCATTTAATGTAAACGGTCATCAAATAAATTAAGGTTTACATCGGCCAAGTAATATATAATTATTAAGAAGATAATTATTAACTTTGCGTATTTCATTTCTATTGGTCACGTAAAGGGTTTACGTTTCGCAATAAAATACATTTGGACACACCCCGGAAATACCTAGACTTACCTAGACTCAAACCAATACCCACTTTTAAAACCTTAACACAAAAATTTAATCAATTATGTGTACATAACCCACTAGGGGCCGGTTATGAGTCCAAAACAATTAGAAAATCTCTAAATGATTCCCTAAGTACTAGTACAAACCTTCTTTAATTAATGATAATCCTTAATGTTCCTAGTAAACTTATTACACAAAGGTTAATAACCATTTGGTCTCTCATTTGCCCCTTATGCCGCGACAAATGCATGTATATACACAAAATCCATAAGATTTCCAAATCACTAGCAAATTTTGTACATACATTGAGTAATTAAACATTGTACTTAGTGGTTTAACTAAATACCATTTGAGGCTAACTAGAAACTCGTAAAAACCATCAACTAGGGCACGGTTTGGTTTGTTGGGGACTAGGAAGCATGCAACTAAGTATTTTCCTATAAATACACATACACTCTTACCATTCTACACTCTTACAACTCACACAACTCTCAAACAAGTTAAATATTTCCTCTCCTTTGCGTCGAATCACAACCCGCACACAAACACACCTATTTACTTCATTTCAAGCCAACAAACATCCACTAGGGATTGTATATGAGGCCACAAGGTTTACACGAGCTAAGGATTGGGTGTACACTAAGCTTTGGAGCTTAGTTTATTATTTGGTCGCGTAAGTCATACGTGGGTTGTCTCATTTCGCACACACACTCGAAAACAAAGCCTTAGGACCCTTTGTAAGTCACATTCGAACTCATAACAATTGTATTATACGTGTTTTTCCTTGTTAACTAGTTTATATGTCACGTATGTATATATATGATGTACTAGAGTGAGTTCACGCATGTTAAATGAGAAACATGCGAGTTATACGCAATACTATTACGTATAACGACTTGTGTGGTGTAAAGGTGCAAGGAAACACGTAACATGTGGGATTAATAACAAGTGAGACTCTAAAACTTTCGTTTATATAAAACTTGGAACATTCGACGTAAACAAAAGCCCTTATACGCGAGCAACTTATAAACCACACGTAAACATTGAAAGTAAACACGACATGGTAGCTTGGGAACGTATACACGACATAAACCAACATTTGCATGTGGAGCACGACTAACGTATATAGGCCAACGAACGTAATATAGCCACTAGAACTATTTTCGAATCATATACATTGCTAGGGGAAACCAACGGGCCACAAAGGGCTTGTGAAATCCAAACGTGCTCACGGCTTGGGCCCAACCGGCCCAACAGCCCACGAGTGGGATCCATAGCTTATTTTTAAGTTCATTCGAGCTTAGTGTTAAAATAGGAAGCTTATTAGACTCGACATATAACAAGCACGCCTTAGATAAACTCCTAATGGGCCGAATTAGCCCAAGAGGCCACGAACGAACCCAAACAGGCCCAATAAGCAAGCTTGGCGGGCCCATACCCTGGAGATCTTATTTGATCCTTAGTTTCCAAAAAATGCAGCCTCATAATCTACAAGATTACGGTAGCAATGTTAAAAGACATATTTACCCGTTGGTTATCCACAATAGAACAGTTTCCAAAAATTTTACCCATTTACGCAAAAATGGTCATAACACATCCAAACCATTGATAGCAATGAAGGTAGGAGGCAAAGATATGGCTTCCTTAATGATGTCTTACTACTGTACTCCATCTTTAAAATCTATACATTTTATGGCAAAAAGTTGGAGTAACTCATTTCTAATCATAGGTCCAGATTTGACCTACTTTCTTGTTTTGACCATAACTCACTCATTCCAAGGAGTTGGTTGAGCATCCAACTATCCTATGATGCTAAGACATGTATATTTCCAGTAATGTAATTTAATCATAGGCTCCAGGCCAAAGATATTCAGATAAACACACGTTTTGCTACTATTTTTAAAACAGTCCTATTATTTTAACTCAAAACCTTTGTAAACATCATTTTAATCATCATCTACCCACATGCAAAGCACACTAATTGAAAACACCCTCAAAGAACATAACCATACAAATATATTCAGAACTTAAACATCCATTTTCATGGATGAAAATCTAAGAAAACAAGAAATAAAAAGATAGGGCTTACAAAAGAAAAGATTATGGCTAGAGAATTTAAACACCCACACCCTTCTCTTGATCGTGTGGGCTGATTCGAAACAAAAACACCCACCAACCAAGATTAAGAATGCTATCTAACCCTTCTCAAATGATGATGATACCTCCTCCAACAAACCCCAATCAAAACCCTTCAATAATCACATAAACAACCCTAACATCTTCAAATCTCATGATCCTTACCACAAACTTTGCAAGCAACTTATTGGTGATGTTAAGATGCTAAAAGTGAGATGAAGAAATTTGTATGATGATGGTGGTGATGGTGCTAATTTCGGCAGCAATAAGGAGGAAAAGGAAGAGAGGATTTTGAAATTTTGAGAAATGAAGAGATATGCATGTATAGAGAAGTGAAATGAAATGATGGTGTGTTATAGAAAGTTGGAAAAGTGTGAAGAGTTTGTGTGTGTGGATGTACAAACCGGCCTAGGGCCTTGGGTGGTGAATTTTTTTTTAGTTTATATATGTTTAATTAAAGTATAATGTAAGTGTAAATATTTAGAAAGTAAGGTTTAAGGTAAAACGAGAGTTTTAAGCTAGAATTTTTTGTAAACGCGAAACACAACGGAAAATGAAAATAGTGTAAATTATAATCATTGGGGAATATTATGAGATTATTAAACCACTTAAGGCACGAAGACGGAATGGATTTCTAAATACGGCTCACGCAAAGCTAAGAACGGGAAATTCTTACTAAATCGGGTAAACGTAAAATTAATAACTTTGCTAAAAATTTAATCATAGAAATAAAGCTCGGAGTAAATAGTGACCTTAAATACGAAATGTTACACTTGTCTAACAAACACTGAGATTTTTGAAAACCTTCAATTGATGGGATATGAAAAGCTTTCTGATAAACTTACTTTTCTAAAACCTTTCTTTCCCCCTTAATGGAAGTATCTCATTCATACCATCTTGCAATATTTAAGTTCAAAATCAACTGCTTAGAATGAATTTGGTACTAATATTGCATTTGCAGTTATATGCTTGGCTAAGAATCAAAATTTTAATTTTTCTAAATTGATTTTTGATGGTATGTTGAGAAACTTGGATCCTAATTCTAAAAAGTTTTTAATGTATCCAAGGTTTTTACAACTATTTTTGAACAATCAAATTGAAAATCTTACATCAGTTTTTAATAATGAATATGATACACCTTCTCATACTAAAAAGGTTTTTGCAAACGTGAGAAGGCAAGGAAAAGATTTTTTAGGGATTATGACACCATTGTTTGCTACTATGTTGATACAACCATAAGAAATGTGGGCGAAGGTTCAGGATAACCCACTGAATCCCAACACATACCTACTACCGCTTCACCATCTCATGTTGAATCAATCCCTACTATTGCATCATCATCAAACCCTAAAAAGACCCACAAACATAGGAAAACCAAAAGCAAGGTCACTAAGATTCCTCAGTACAGTGAGCCTACTAACCTTGATGCAGATGAGGCTGTCCATGAGGAGAGGGGAGACAGTGTGGAAAGGGCTGCCACTACTGCTACTAGCTTAGATGCAGAGCAGGGCAGTGGTAATATAAATAGGACCCAATCCACGACAATACCTAATGTTCCTTTTCCTCAAGGAACTGGTTTAGGTGGTAGTCCCAGGCGCTACGATACCATATTGGGGGACAGACCTGCTCAAACTAGGTTTGAGAGGTTGTCTAAACAGTCCAATGATCCACCTCTCTCAAGAGTTAACACACTTGGAAGTGGGGAGGACAGTATGAAATTACAGGAAGTGATTGACCTTTGTATAAAATTGTCTGAAAGAGTTCTTGCCTTGGAAAATATAAAGACTGTTCAGGATTTGGAAATTACTAATCTAAAGAAAAGAGTCAAGAAGTTAAAAAAGAAGAAAAAGTCAAGAACTCCAGAAGTTAAAAGGAGGTTATTCAAGATCAGGATAGAGTCTTCTGCTGAAAAGAGTTTGGGTGATCAGGAGGATGCATCCAAAATAGGGGAGGAATGAAATTAACCAAGATGAAGGGATTTCATAGTTTCAAGAGGATGCAGAGACTCAAGGGAGGTATGGTCATGATATTAGTACTGCTGAAGTTACAACTGCCAGTGTACCATCTGATGTGGATGTTAGTTCTGCTAGCCCTACAAGACCAGTTTATGATTCAACCACTAATGATATCACTTTAGCTAAAACCTTAATGAAGATCAAAAGTAGTGCTTCAATATTACAAAATGATAAAGGAGTTATGTTTAAAGAGCCAAGTGAATCAACAAAAACATCAAGACCTCAACCTCATATTCTAGCAAAAGATAAAGGAAAAGGTATCAGGCAAGAGCCTGAGAAACCAGTGAAAGTGAATGGCAAAGATCAAATTAAATATGATGCTGATGTAGCTCAGAGACTTCAAGCAGAGTTAGATGAAGAAGCCAGGCTAGAAAGAGAAAGAGAAGAAGAAGCTAGTAAAGCTGCAAACATTGCTGAATGGGATGATGTTCAAGCTATGATGGATGCAGACTATGAGTTAGCTGCAAAATTATAGGCAAAAGAGCAAGGAGAGATATTTATTAAAGAAAGGTCAAGATTATTTGTGGAGCTCATAGATAAAAGGAAGAAACATTTTTTAAAACTTAGAGCAGAAGAGCAGAGAAGAAAACCACCAACTAAAACTCAAAAGAGAAACATAATGTCTACTTATCTGAAGAACATGGCTAGATACAAGCACACTCAATTGAAGAATAAAAGTTTTGAGGAGATTCAGATGTTGTTTAAGAAAGAAATAAAAAGAGTGAACATATTTGTAGACATGGATGCAGAGTTGGTGAAAGGCAGAGAAACAAGAGAAGAAAGCGGTTCAAAGAAAGCAGGAGATGAGCTAGAACAAGAGTCTTCTAAAAGGCAAAAGGTAGATGATGATGATAAAGAGAGAGAAGATCTTAAACAATGCTTTGAGATTGTTCTATATGAAGAATTTATAGTTCATGCTATACCTTTAGCTGTCAAGCCTGCACATATTATAGGTTTTCAAATTCATAAAGCAAGAAGGCAAGGCTCCTATGAAATAATAAGAGCTAATGGAAGTACCAAAACATACACATTGTTTAGTCAATTGATCAAAGAATTTAACAAAGAAGATTTAGAAAATTTGTGGAAGTTGGTTAAGACTAAGCATGGGTATACAAGTCCTAAGGAACCATATGAAAGGGTGTTATGGGGTGATTTGAAAGTTATGTTTGAACCTGATGTAGAAGATAATATATAAAGGAATCTAGAAGGATAGAAGATACTACTTTGGAAGCTACATGATTCTTGTGGAATTCATTTGTGAGGTTTGAAAACATGCACATCTATATGCTTGTAGAGAAAAGATATCCCCTTTCACCTACTACCATCACTGACATGCTGAATAGGAAGTTGCAAGCTGACTATTAGAATGAAACATGTTATCAGCTCTTAAAGCTCATCACAAACCAGCTCAAGAATCCTTGAAATGTTTGGATACATCCTCTTGAGGTCCAAGAAGATTTTATTTAAGAAACTTGATGATTAATATGATGAATATCAAGTCTAGGAGAGGATTGTTGGGAATAAAGGATTCTTAACTATTACTACTGCTGGTTCAAGTTACAACTGCTGGTTGGAGTTACTGATGCTGCTCAAGATTAAAGAAAAAGTTCTAAGTCATTACTACTGCTAGTGTAATATTAGTACTGCCAGTACAAAATGTTACTACTGCTAGAAGAGTTTCTGCTGTTACACTTAGTTAGTACTGTTAGTCTATTTTAGTACTACTAAATTGATATGTATGAGATATTTTAGGAAAAGATATGTATGACTAGAAAACGCATTGTAAGCCCATTAGGGTTCCTTGGTGTATAAAAGGAGACCCTAGGGCATGTAGTTCATATATCTCATTATATATATTTAGTCATTTATACCTTCAAGGTTTTGTATAAACCTAACACTATCAAGAGTGTTCGTATTAATATATTGAGGCTTAAAGTTTGGTAATATACAATCTTGTTTGTTACTGTTTTATTGCTTATTCTTCTTAGTATCATAGACTAGATTCTGCATATCATAGTTGTCTTGGATTTCTCAAATACAACTAAGCCTTTTACAAGCTAAGCAAGATCTATTCAAGTTGGATCAACAAATATGCCACGGGGTGATTGATGAACTAGAAGTCCTAGAAAAAACTTTAGTTCTCCTATCATTGACATTTCAAAATTACTTTTCATAAGATTTGCAAATCGTTTTAAAAAATCAGGATTTGTAGACCCAAAAATAATGTCATCGACATATACTTGAACAAGTAATATGTCTCCCCCGCGACGTTGTGTAAACAAAGTCGGGTTAACAATAAATTTATTAAACTGGTGTCTAATTAGAAATGAAGACAATTTATCATACCATGCTCGAGGAGCTTGTTTGAGACCGTAGAGAGCTTTCTTCAACCTGTATACATGGTCTGGAAAGTTGGGATTAGCAAATCCATCAGGTTGGCTTACATAAACTTCCTCTTTCAATGGATCATTGAGAAATTCCATTTTCACATCCATCTAAAAGATTGTAATATTTTTATGTGCAGCATAAGCAATGAACATCCAAACAGCCTCAAGACGAGCAACTGGAGCAAATGACTCTTTAAAATCAATGGCTTCTTCCTGCTTGTACCCTTTCACAACAAGACGAGATTTGTTTCGAATAACAATATTTTCTGCATCACTTTTATTCTTCCAGAGCCATTTGAGATCAATAATATTCTTTGCATCTGGTCGAGGAACTAATTCCCAAACTTCGAGTCTCTCAAATTGATGCAGCTCATCTTGCATTGATTCAATCCAACTGTGATCTCTCATGGCTTTTTTGATGTTCTTTGGCTCGATAGTACTGATGGTTAATGCATACATGCATACTTCTGAATCAGTTTAAAGACGTTGTCTAGTCATCATAGGTTTGGACGAGTCACCAATTACTTGTTCTAAAGGATGAGCTTTTGTCCAAATGTATGTTGAGGGTTTTACTTGGTGGAACTCATGCATATTTGATGGATCTACAGCTGTTGATGATTCGGCTTCAAAAATGTCTGGAGCATCATACAAAGTTAACAACATATTGCCATTAAATTCTGTCGATTGCTTCTGACAGAATTCATCAGCCTCGGTTTAATGAAATTAGAGAAGGTTTGTTTTCAGATGTGTTACAATGGGTGGAACCTCATGTTCCTTCAATATCTATGAAGATGGCACGGGTAGTTTCATGATTATGAACTTGTCGTGCAACAAAATTGATAGGCATATCGAAAGACTTCTTCTCAAAGTATTTGTCAAACATTGGTCCGAACAAATTATTCAAATTTTTTAGGAGAGTATTAATGGAATATGTGATGAAATTCATCATTAATATAAGGTTTGCGAACGGGTTTAAAAACTGTCATGTTCAAAATCCATCACTGTGAGTTCATTAAACTTGACGTGGATGGTTTCCATAATCTTTTTGGTACGACGGTTATAAATTCGAAACCCTCTGGATGTTTCTGAATATCCGATAAAAATACCAATGTTTGCTTTTGGTTTTATCTTTCCAAGATCATCTTGATCATTTGTTGGATAACAAAATGAACCAAACACATGAAAATACTCTACATCTGGTTTTCTTTCGCGAAGAAGTTCATATGGAGATTTTTTATACTTTGTGTGAATGATTGACCGATTTGAGTAAAGCAAATGATAGAAACTGCTTCAGCCTAAAGAAATTCCGGTAAGCGTGAAAAGATAAGCATTATACTTGCAGCCTCGACTAGAGTTCGATTTCGTCATTCAATAACTCCATTTTGTTGAGGCGTACGAGCTATCAAAAATTGTTGTATTATGCCTAACTTATCATAAAGAGTTGTAAGAGTTGCATTTTTAAATTTTGTGCCGTTGTGAGTACGAATCTTGCACACTCTAGCATTGAAATTCAACTGAACACGAGGAATGAAATTCTTTATGATCTCTGGAGTCTCATCTTTAGTACGAAGAAAATATACCCATGTGTATCGAGAATAATCATCAACGATCACAAGAATATACTTCTTTCCATTATACCCGCATTGGACCGCATAAATCCATGTGAAGTAATTCCAACTTGAAATGATTACTCGGAACTACTTTAGGTGGATGAAATGATTTCTTGCTCTTTCCCCGCTCACATGCAGAACAAATGTGATCTTTTCTGTATTTGAACTTTGGAAGACCATCAACTAAGTCGAGTTTGGTAAGATCGTTTATGGTATCGAAATTAAGATGTGAGAGTCTGCGATGCCATAACCATGATTTGGTCGAAGAGGCTTTGGACATTAGACAAACGAGTGAAGAAGCAACCATATCAAGAATAGAGATAGTGTATAAATTGGATTTGCGATCTCTTGTAAGGAGATCATCTCCTTCTAGATTTCGCACGTAGTAAGTTTTTGAACGAAAAGCAACTTCTAGATCACCGACACAAAATTATCCAACACTAAAGAGATTGTGTCTTAGCCCTTCAACATAATAGACATGACAAATTGTGATGTTGCCTTGTACATAATTGCCATAGCATGTAATTGCTACAAAATGATCGTTCCCAAAACGGACGATGCCCATGAATTTCTCAACAAATTTTTTTAGCAGTAATCGATCACTTGTCATGTGCTTTGAACAACCACTATCAACAATCCACATAATGATTTGAACCACCTGCAACACATGAAGATACTACACATGGACAAGTGGACAATTTGACTACCTATTTTTTAACAGACACCGATGGTTTAGCAATAGGTCAACTATTATTAACATTTGGAGACTGTTTAACAGGTGACCAACCAACATTTGGTTGTAATTCGTACCACTTTTGCCACATTCGACTAGTTAAATTTTTTTTCTTCATGTAGTTGCTAAGTGAATTAATTCGCACATTAAAAGCATTAGAGGCATTTTTCTTGTCACTTACAGGTGTAACCGGATCAATCTTAGCTTTGGAAACTACGGGAGTAGTATCTAAGGACTTAGATTAAACAGTTCTAACAGAAAACATAGTCTTAGAAACTACTGGAGTAGTATCTTTAAATGCAGATTTTACTATCCTAGGAGTAGTGAATAAGGCTCTCTCAACATTCGAACGCACATTCAATTTATATTTCGCAAGACAATTATTATGACGCTAAATAAGCACATTCTTAGCACAAGTAACACACACTACATTCTTCGCTATAAGAGCGTTTTTGATCTCATCATTTGTTACAAACGTATTCAACGTAATATTCTTAAATGCAACATCTGGTTTCTTATTTGTCATATCAGAAACTTCTACTTTCTCTGCTGAATTCTTAGTGTTTGAAACGACACTATCTTTGAATGATGAATCCCTATTCGATGATCTTCTAACACTAGAAGTAGCGCTCAGTCCTGTAGAAGATAAAACACTCTTAGCTTTATTTGTATCTGTTACTTGACTCGTTCCAACTTTGTACATTCTCGGTGCAATAACATTTTCGTTCATTCCAACATCTTGTTGTTTGTTAGGTAAAGTCTATAAAGTGACAGTTTCTGACAAAACATGTTTATCTTCTGTTTTAGGAACGAAAAGTTTCTTTTGAAAAACTTGTTTAAGTATTGGCGTTACACAAATGGGTTTTTTAGAAACATTTTTTTGTCAAACTTAGTGTTCACGGACTTACCTTTTTTAACATTTTTCAATTTAGCTCTCAACTCAGATATTGTCATCAAAAGTTCTTGATTTTGAGAACAAACTTCTGCATAAGCATATGCATTTTTTTTAACATTCTCAATCAATTCATTGATTTCCCTTTGAGTTTGAGCACGTGTCTTTTTTATTGAATCGAAAAGTTTTTTATATTCAGTTTTGAAATTTTCCCGTTCTTGTATCAAAGATTGAACTTGATCTTTCAAAGACACGTTCTCACTCTTAATCTTTTCCATTTTTGATATTTAAGAGGTTTCACAAACATTTTTCAAAGAAGATTCACATTTTTGTTTTTCTTTTTCATGTTGCAATTTTAATTCAAAATCAAGACTTTGTTTTTGACATCTTTGAACATCATTTTCAAGGATATTTATACGTTTTTGCATTCTCTCTTGGATCTCAATAGAGTCCTTTTGAACTTTCTCAATCTCATCTCGCATATTGTTATCAACACATTCATGACTTAACAGCACATAACATTCGATTTCATGCTTGAGGGTTGCTTCAAAGAGTTGATCTTTCAAAATTTTATTTTGTTTCCATGTCTCACTAAGATCCCTTTCTGATGATTCAAAAACATCTTTCATTTCTTTTATATCTTTTAAAAATCGTTTTTGAAAAGTCTCCAACTTAAACTGCATCTTGTGAAGGATTGGTTTAAATTGTTGTTAACAAAAGTCAATTAACCGTTTTTCTTCCGGAGAGGTATAAAAAATGCTTTCCCGTTTAGAAGTTGTTTCTAACATTTCAAACAATTTTTGAAAATCATTTTCCATTTGATTCAAATTCACTAATATTGGATTTGCACTAAGCATTGGTTTATTAGTAGGTTTTGTCTCAAAAGAAGAATCCGATGAACTTTCATTTGAAGGATTTTCAGAAGATATAAAAGATGGTGGAAAATATTTTTGTTCATCAGAAAGTTCCTTTTTCTGAATAGCAATTGGATCTTGCATCTTGTTTTTCATTTTTATTTGACTCTTGTTAGCATCCTCAAGTGTGTCCTCAGTATCTCTAACATGCATATGAATTTTTTAATTATCTAAGCAAGCAGCATCATATAATTTTAGATTTTAAGAAACTGTTTTCTTAAGTGTATAAGGATTCACATACCTCAAACCATGTTTCAATTTCGAATCATAAAATGACATAGGTTTTGGTCCAAGCATAAACATTCCTTGTATAGAATTACCAATTTTTAACACCATGTCTACATTCTTTTTGACCTTCTCTTTGAGATTTAAAACTGTGTCATGATAGTGATCTTCATTTTAACTCATTTTGCGTTTCAAAATTGATTGAGTTTTTTGAAGTTCCACAGTTTGCTTTTGTAATTCAACAACAGTTAAATCTAATTTATCACGTTGTTGTTCTAAATCTCGAATGATGTCTCGATTACAAACATATTGAGATTGTGACTCTTGTTCAAAATGTTTTGCTTTACAATCAGCCTCAATGTATTCATTAAAATAGTTGATGGTATTTTTATTAGTCATTTTAAAAACCCAAACCTTTTCCTAATACGACTCAAGTTGTTTGGTCAACACTATGTTTTGTTGTTGAATATTTTTAGCATGTATTTGATGTTTCTCAGCTTCCCTATACGCATTCCTAGCTAATTGCTCTAATTCATATGATTGTTGAACAATATTATCTTCCTCAACACTTCCACTATTAACATCATCATTTGGTGCATCAAATATAATATTAGTATCAATTCGATCATCACCAATTGTGTTGTTAATAATTTTAGGTTGTTTCAGATAATGTTGCTCTTGATCATCTTTATCAAATAATGGATTCACATAACTAGTGGATGATGTTTGTACCTCACTGAGAAATGCAGAATTATAGCTTGGCCCAGCCTTAGAATCAATGTCAGCTGGTTGAATTCAGGCCATCAAGTATATATTTGCACTCAATTCCTCAATTTCTTCCATCCAAGAAGCATCAGCAAAGAGAAAATCATTTTGTTCATCAGTAAGAATAACTCCTGACTCTTGGCTTTGGACAATTACGAGCATAATGACCTTTCTCATTGCAGTTCTAGCATTGAACATTTTCAACTATTCTTGTAGACATAGTTCGTAGATTTCTCTGTATGATTCCAGCATCATTATGAACATTAATATTCTCAAACACTTCCTCTTAAACATATTCCCGTCTTGTACTTCTGTCATCATTACCAAAATTTTTGCTTTGAATATTTACTCTGTCACCTTGAACAATAGCTTGATTTCTAGTGTTGGAGGAGGTACGAAGACGGTTATTTGTTGGAGTAGAGAAGTTTTGAGTAATGGCTCGAGCGAGTAAAATCATTGCAGTTGTGAATGGATCATCAGAGTTGTTTTGAACTGTGTCTCCTTGATAATCATCATCATAATCAACCACTGAAGAGGGATGTGTAACATAGTATTGTGATGAAGTTCTGGACGAGGAACCCGTGTGTGCTACCAACATAAGAGGCATAAAGGATCATATGTATTACTCTAATTCTTTTTGTAAACATTAAATGCATTTACTATTTCTTAAATTAGATTGAACGAAAATCAAACAATCAACATAGGAATCCTCGATTTAATCTTTTGCGCAAGACGAACCTGAGATTACATACTTCAACCATTCAGGATTTTAGACACACTTGTGTAAAGAAAACATTTTGTACTAATGTGACTTGGCGGGGAATTTTGATCATGATTTCGTTCCAAATCATTCATAAGTTGAGCAAAATGATTGTATACCTAAGACAATGCTTCTCCTGGTTCAGCAACGAACTTATCAACACAGTTATTAAAGTATGTTTCCCTGTCAACTGATTTGCATAGTTCACCCTCGCATTAGTAAAATATTTTAACTCGTTCCCACAACATGGCCTTTACAGTATGCAAGCATCCATAGAGTTATAAATGTCATTTGGTGTGGATATCTAAGATCAATATTCATTGCTCAACTCAGCTTTCATAATGTTTCAAATCAACTCCTCTTAAATCCTCTCCATTTGCATCATTGCTGTGCTTCATAAAGGAGTAAATTCTTTAAACTCATATGGACCATGATCAATAGCCTTGTTAAGCCACTTTCTAGTCTCTCTCTTTCGATTGAGGTATCTTCTGAACCGAATTGCCCATGGGATATAGCTACCTCTCTCAAGCATCAGAGGTCTAGTCTCAGAACCAGCATCAGCAAGAGATTATTGATGTACATTAGACATCAACATTTGTTGTGATTCAAAACTTAGATCTTTGTAGACGAAAAAGAGTTCAATTTGTGATCAAACTGTTGAAACTCGGTAAGAACCTAATCTCGGTAGATACTATTCTTGGATAACACGTACTCCAAACTCAGTAAAGATCTCAGACAATACTAATCTTGGTTGTAACTAATCTCGGATAAAACTAACTCTAAACTTAGTAACTATCTCGGATACTACTTAATCAAACTCGAAACTGTCAAAATTCGTTTTAATAGCTAAGATTTTGATTTAAACCACCACGACAAACCCGTAATAGTATCAAAATGCCAAGTTATTTTCAAAAATTAAACATACAATCTCGATAAAACCGAAATTGATATTTTCCGAAAATGTTAATCACTTTTCATCCCGAAAACCAATTAGTGACTTTGAAAAATGACACAAACTCGATACAACCGAGTTTGTGTCAATTACCGTGAACTGTTCCGAATTTGATAATCCTAACGTAAAACTCGATTAAACCGAGAATTACGTATCTATTACAATGATACTGCCTGTACCGAGAATGAAAACGGAATACTAATTCACACTTTTTGATAAAACCGAAAAAGATGTGAATTCTATAAAACTCGATAACACACTTTTGAGTTTGGTAAAAAATAGCCTAAAGCACGTTTTTCGATAAAACGGAAAAGACGTATACTATTACAACATATTAAAAACTCAGTAGAACATTCAAGAATATGAATACAATCGTAAAACTACTTAATTCTATTAAACCAAGGCTTCCAATATCGTGACGTTTCGAGAATGATGAAATCCGGTAAAATACCCACTTTTCCTCCATTCTCGATTTTAATATTCACTAAGCACCGTGAATACAAATACCGAAAATACTCAGCAACCTCGAATATCACCTCGAAGTTCAAGAAACTCACCGAATGTACAATCTCAGTACTCTCGGTATCAAAATCGATCACAAATCAGACACTCTCAAACTCTAATGGTGTATGATACCACTTGTTAGGTCACGTTTTAGCATGAATCACACAATATAGAACGATGTAGGATATAAAGATTTGAGAGAGGGATGCAAGATTTCACAATATCCAAATTTTCATAACAAAAGATAAAAAGGGAGGGAAAGTTGGTTACAAGACATCAACTTCCTAATAAGGATTAAAAGGCTATTTATAGGAGAGGGAGGAGGCTTCCTTCCTTAAGGTATATTCCTCGGATATTCACCTAATAGTAAAGCTTACATTATTCTAAACAAGGAAACCATGAGAATCGAAGAATCTCTTAATGTAAAATTTGATGAAAAACCTCCTCCTAAGTCACCACCTTTAGAAGATGATGATGTGCTTGAATGTGAAATTATAGAAAACCAAGAAAAAGACTTAGAATTCAAGTAAAATAAACCATTAAACAAATAAATCATAAACATCAAAGAATCTAAAGATCATCCCTTAGAAACCGTCATAGGTAATAAATGAAAGAACCTTAAGATCTCAAGTTTAAAATCAAAGTAATTTCTATTATTTGTATCCTCTGTAGAACCTAAAAACATTAAAGAAGCCATACAAGAAGAAAGTTGGACTATGGCTATACAAGAAGAACTAAATCAATTTAAAATAAATGATGTTTGGATTCTTGTCCCTCCTCCCAAAAACCAAACTATCATAGGTACAAAATGGGTCTTTAAAAACAAACTAGATGAAAACGGTGTTGTGTCCAACAATAAAGCTCAACTTGTTGCTCAGGGATACAATCAACAAGAATGAATAGATTTCGATGAAATCTATGCTCCCCGTACCAATATTAACATCTATAAGAATCCTTCTTGCATATGCTTGTACATATGAATTCAAGCTTTATCAAATGGATATCAAAAGTGCTTTCCTAAACGGTTTTATAAATGAAGAAGTCTATTTTGCTCAACCTCCCGGCTTTGTTGATTTGAATAAACCCAATCACGTCTTTAAACTCAAAAGGCTCTTTACGGTCTTAAACAAGCACCCAAAGCTTGTTACGATAGACTCAAGGCCTTTCTTCTTGACCACTCATACACCATGGGCTTGGTAGATAACACTCTATTTACCAAGAAAAAGGATTCACATATCATAATCGTCCAAATCTATATGGACGACATCATCTTCGGATCAACTTGTCAAGACCTATGTGATGATTTTTCAAAAATCATGCATGACGAGTTTGAAATGAGCATGATGGGTGAATTGAATTTTTTCCTTGTTCTACAAATCAAACAACTATAACATGGAATCTTTTTCAACCAATCTAAATATGTTAAAGAAATGCTCAAAAAATTCAGTCTCGAAGACTCTAAACCTATCAAAACTCCTATGTCATCCGAAACCAAACTCACTCGAGATGAAGACAGTGAACACACTGACACCAGTAAATATCATGGCATGATTGGTAGCCTCCTATATCTAATGGCTAGTCGATCGGACATCATGTTTAGTGTTTGTCTATGCGCTTGTTTTCAAGAAGCTCCAAAAACTTCCCACCTTGAAGCCGTAAAAAGAATTTTTAGATATATTAAAGGAACTACTCACCTAGGATTATGGTATCCCAAAGGAACGGGAATAGAAACCATTTTCTACGCCGACTTTGACCATGCGGGAGACTATGTCGATCGCAAAAGCACTAGCAGTATTTGCACATTCCTGGGATGTTGCCTCACATCATGGTTTTCTAAGAAACAAACCGCCCTAGCCATCTCAACCACCGAAGCCGAATATGTTTCCGCCGAAAAAGCTTGCCAACAAGCTTTATGGATGAAACAAGCTCTTGTAGACTATGACATAAACCTAGATGATATATATGTCCTTTGTGACAATAAAGGTGCCATTGACCTAAGTAAAAATCCCGTCCTACACTCTCGCACCAAACATATAGAAATCTGACACCATTTCCTTCGTGACAATGTCCAAAAGGGAAATATCTCCATTGAAAAGGTCTATTTCAAAGACAACATAGCCGATATCCTAACCAAACCTCTTAAACGTGAACCCTTCAACCTACTTAGACTAGGTCTCGGCCTCATGGAACCTAATGCCAAAAGGTAAGATTTCTAACCTTCCTCTTTCTCTCTGAGTCTTGGAATCTATTTACTAAATTAAAAAAACGTTCAGGGAATTTTTTTTCTATATATACGCATCTACTATATGTACTCATTTTTATTTACCTTTCATTTCCATCAAATAAAACCTGAACGCATTCTTACAATTCTCACAAATCTGCATTGTTTAATACAAAAATAAAAACGTTTTTCTCATTTGCATCTCATTTGTCTCTTGAACGTCTATAAAGAAACACATGGTCAATATGTCATTTCAAACATGTTCAATTGTAGCTACATCAAAATAAGGAGACTTTGGGTTATCTCAAGTATATCAATCTTTTTTTTGTCGAGATAACCGCATCTCCAACATCATATCATGTACGCACACACTAGAAAAATATTTCTATTTTTTTGCAGACCACCGTACCACTTAGGACTTTCAAGCCGTTCTCTTCTTTTAATGGAACCGGCAGAACTGGCGACACTGTACTGCAGTTAATTTAAATAACGAATTTCAAACTTCTACCACAACAAATTCCCACCAAAACTGATCTCTCAGCTCCTAGGCTTTATAAGTTGACTCTAGAGAAATCCAATGATTAGATTTTCACCAAGATATCAAGTAATGCATTAACTCTGAAAAAATTTCTCTATAAAAGGGCTTGATCCAAACACTAGTTATCATTCAAGAAACATTGAAAATGCCTAAAGAAAAGAAAGTTAACCTTAAGCGTACCGCTAGGATTAGTGTTCGTCCTTGTTGTTTCTCCAACCCTCGACCGATGTCACATCCCTATCATCCTCTATCACCACCCACCGATTATCAAACGGCTCCTCCATCAACCCCAAATACTTCACCGCCACTTTCCCCCATAATTTCTCTGGGAATCTCACCAAGCAAAATCCTAGTTACTCCAAAGTCAACACCACCACCCTTGACCTCTCCTTCACCGGATCCAACCCAACCATCCAAACACTCCTCACCATTAGCCATAAACTTAGATCCCATTGAACTTTTGTTTTCTACTCCTCCCTTTTCTCCTCAAACTTTCTTTAACTCACTAGAAGATCTTCCTTCTAAAACAACAAACCCTCCACCACCTAGACCATCCTTTGACTCCATTGAGTATTTGTCTAATGAACCTCCACCCCTTCCGGCTATGGAACCTCCTCTTCTGCCATTGCCACCCCAACTTCCCACGTTTCTACCTAATCCTCCTTTAAACTTCCCACCACTTTTGCCATTAGGAACCAACAATTCTTTTCCTTTGCTAACTCATGAAATATTTTGTGAACATTACCAACGTACCCAAAGACAATCTTCGAGATGAAATGCGATTCATTCTCTATCACATCCTAGACCGTCTCAACGTTCTTGCGCACAATTACTAGTCTAGGAAATTAGAAATAGAATAAATCATATTTCGTTAAGAATCTCTTATCTTCTTGGTATGTGCTTAAATACACATACCTTTGACCTTTAAAAATGGACTTAAATGACCAAAAACGTACCAAAAATACATTGTATTTGTATGTTTTCATTTATATTGTGCAGGAAACGGATATCCGACAAAAGGACAAAAAATCAAGCCAAAACGGACAAAACCGAGCACGAAATGGAAAAGCGTGAAAAAGCCAAAGTCAAAGTTAAAGTCAACCGAATAGTCAACCCTGAAAGTCGAAGTCAAAACCAAACCCGTAAACGAAGAAATACTTAATGGGCCCACCCGCACCCATCTAATGGGCCGAGTCAGCTGATAGCGTTTCAAATATATACGTATTATATTAAAGTACAAAGAAATTTACTAAAAATCCTTGAGGACAAAGATTTATAGTAAAAATCTACACAAAAATATCTAACGTTTTACCGGTAAGTATTCACCGGGTCGTTTTATCCCAAGAATTGTGAAATTGAGACCTCGCTTTAATTTGGACAATGATTTGAATTGGTTTCAAACTTTTTGGATTAATTTTCTATATCTACAATTAAAAACAATTAAAGCAAGCAAGTAAAATTAACGATTAAGCAATTAAAGGCAAAAATGAATAACGGGGATTAACGAAAACATGACAATTAAGCAAAAATTAATCCTAAAATAATTTTTAAACTTTTCCTAATCCTAATTATAAGAAAAAGCTAAGGGAATCCTAAACCAAGAGCGATTAAAGTTAAAAACTAAGGAAAATAGAACGAGAATGAAATCCCGTTCTTTAAAAAGTGAAATCACAAAATATTAACCCTACGAAAGTAATTTTAAATCCTAAGTCTAAAATATGATAAAAGAAAATTTTATAAAAAAGAATTTTATTTTTTTGATTATTTTTCTATTTTTTATGATTTTTTAAAGTTTTTAATAAAAATAAATGATTAAAAATACTAAACGTTGAGTTAAAAATCTAAGAAAAATTCTAAAAGTAGCTTATGATAAACAGAATGCAGGAAAATTATAAAAAACTAAAAAGCTAAACTTAATAAGCCGGGAAAAAGCTAATAAGCACACAAAGTGCTTTTTATAAAAAGAATTAAAAAAGGTGTTAAAAGTATTAAGAATGCACCTTAGGACGTAAAAGTCCCAAGGGCAAGTTGGTTAGTGGTGTATGTGTTGAGGCGTTTATAAAGGTTGAGGAGGGTAGAGGTCCAGGGTTCGAGCCTTGCTCACCCTGGATTTCCCCTTTTCCCTTTTTTTTTATTTTGCAAAAACTTTGAAAAGCAAAATTGTAGAACAACTAAAAATAAGTAAAATTTATAAAAGAAGCTTTTTATGAATCCTACTAAATAAGCTGGAAAGAGGCTAAAAAGCAAACAGATTGTACTTAAAAGGAAATTTGGCCTTTTACTAAACTAAGCTAGCTAGAAATTTTGATTAAGCTAAAAACTAGGACTAAATAAGCCACCTACAACTATAACTAACCTAATTAAGCAAATCTAAACTGAAAGTAAGCAAAAACAAAAGCCATAAGCTGAAAGATTCTAATAAGCACTTATGAGGAAACAGGATACCAAACAGACTTTTAAGCAACTTTGAGCTTATTTTTAAGCACTCAAACAGAACCTTATGACCTTTACACCTATACTACCTTAAAGCTTGACCTAAAATCTATCTAAATCAATTCTTGAAAAGTATTTTGAAATTCAATTAAGCTAAGAAAAAGCTTTTTGAAAGAGGATGTTTGGCTCAGTACATGTTGAGTTAACTCTTTAATTTTGAAATGACAAAGAGCTGTTTTCAAGCTCAAGAACAGATTACCAAATAAGCTTTATAAGCTAAAATAAGCCCAAACAGATTAAATCTACCCTAAAATCTACTTGTGCTCTTGAGATCAAATTGAACTTGAAAGTGGTCTATTAGCAGTTTTTCCTAATCTGATGCAATTGACACTTGAAGTCCAAATCTTAAAACTAAAAGTGCAGGCTAATGATCTAGTTTCTACTACTTTTAAAACAACAAAGCTAAAGCAAAATGAGTACTAAAAATAAATCTAAGCTAAACGAGACTAAGGATTTGAGCTTAAGGCAACAGCTTCATAAAACTAATCAGCACTTTTAAAAACTAGATTACTCCTAATAACAGCTTTAAATCCAGACCTTATTAACCTAATTATGAGATTTAAATTGAATTTAAAAGGCCAAATGGTCTCAAGCAGTATTAACTTCAAGTAAATACTGCTTGACCCAAATACCCCTTTACACTCCTCAATCCCATATTTAGTTAATAAAAATCAGTCTTAAAGCTAGAAAGTAAGATACCAGATAATAGGCAGCTAAAATCAGACTTAATGAACATATAACAATAATCAAATAAGGCAAAACAATAAGTCTACAACTAATGCTAATTTTTTTGGATTTTTAACTTTTTTAAAACAATAACAAGCAATCTATGATTTAAACTAACAATTAAACTAGATAAGCATCTAATAACAACATTAAACACTAATAAGCTAATCTAAGCAGAAATAAGCTACTATTAAGCAGTAATAAGCTAAATGCAATATTTAAGCTATAAAATGAAAATTGAAAACTTACAGAAGCCTCTGCTTAAACAAGGCTTATCAAATGCTCTTATGAGCTAATCAACAAGCTCCAGTTTATGCTAGGATAAGCTGGTGTGGTCTTGGAAGCCCATCCAGTTCTGGTTTCCCTTCCAAATTTAAGCTGAGGTAATTTTGGGAGTGAATTTGAGTAACATTAAGCTCATTTAAGCTTTAAGAGCTTAAATGAGAGTGTAGCTTAGTTTATGAGTTGAAATGACAGCTTATTAAGAGCTTATTGAACAGTTAAGAGCTTATTTAAACAATTATACATTAAAGTAAAAACAGGATTTAACGAAAGCACAATATGAAACTTAACTTTTAATTGATATTAAAACTGATTACAAGCTTTGAAATGGAAAGTTACATTGATTAAAAAACTATAAGCTAAAAATTACATTTATAAAAGTTACACTAAAAGTTACACTAAGCTACTCTAGATATGATGTGAGTAAAAGAGGCTTCATATTTATAGCAGGAGAAGGAAGCTTTTAGGTCCTCAAAGACGCTCCCCTTGGTCTTGATCATAGCCCTTCAATTTCTTTAATCATTGGATGCTCCTTTGAGACCGTTAGATTGGAATGTTGCACACGGATTGCCAAGCTGGCAATCCCACATCTTTGGAGGGGTTGTACTTCTTTAACATTGTTTTTAGTGCAAAAATTCCCAATAAGGTGTGTTTATTTTAAAGCCGTGTGTAATTCCCTTGCATATTTGGCCAATCAATAGTTTGCAGTGACGTATCCTTTTGCTGAATCATTGCTTGGTACTAAGCATCTTTGATGGACAAGTTAATTGCATTTTATCCGAGTAATTTTGAAGATGGTAAATTGGGGAAGACGGTGAAATAGTAACAAACGGGTTTTGGCGCCTTTTCTTCTCTTTTGCTTGTTTGACTTATTTGACCCGGCTTATAAAGAGGTGGACTTGGGCTCGGTTTAATTATAAAAGAGAGTTGGGCTTGGGTAATTTGTTTTGGGCTCGGTAAGGGTAAAGGTTAAAAGGGGTTAAGGGTTTTGGTTATTAGAAGATAACGACCGTTAGTTATAAGGCTTAAAGGACTAACGGTGTTATGAGTTTAGGGACTTATGGTGAAATTGATTTAACATTAAGGTTCATTTGGGTATTTTCAAGGTTTTGTCTTTTTGTGGTTGACCAAAGTTTGACCATTGTTGACTTTTTGTTGAACTTTGCTAGCAAACTCCCATCTCTTGTGTACACTTCCGTCTCGTGTTCATTTTTGCCCGGTTTTGGCTGTTTTCTTGTGATTTTTGCAATATTCGTACCTACACATCACAAATGACAAAACAAGCAATATACAAGCATATTTTGCATAATTTGATCATTTAAGGGCTATTTTTGGTATAAAAGGATATGTGATTTCTCACATATCAGTACACTTCACTTTTCCTATTTCTAGCTTATTTTCTATTCCAGCTTATTAGATTGCTTATTTGTGCTTATTTCCTGCTTACTATTGCTTATAATGTCTAGTTAATGCTTAATTTGTCTAGTTTCTAGTTTAGATTAGTTTATTTTATGATTAATAAAAATCTGTCCTAAAACTAGTCTAAATAGCTTTTTAATTTAGCTTATTAGTTAGTGCTTATTTCTCATAGGTCATAGCTTATTTGTCCTTTATTTTCGTAGTACTTAATATGTTTTGACAAATCATAGCTTTCTAAGATCTGTTTTAACTTAAATAAAGCTTGTAGAGATTTAAAGGGGTGTTTGGGATAAGCATCTGAAATGCATGAAAATAGTGTGCAGCTGGTTTTAGTGATTCAAATGAATTTCATAAGCTTAAATTAGTCCTAAAAAGTAGTTTTCATAAGCTCTTAATCAGTCTTGTTAAGTTTTCTTGTTCCTTTTATCTAATACTTAAGTCTGCTTATCTAAAGGAGTTTCTAAAATGCTTATTGGATAAGCTTGCTTAAGTTAAAGATATTTGTGTCCAATTGAGTGGTTAATGAACCTGATTTAAGTTGCTAAACTATGAAGAGCCCCAGAGTATGATTGGGTTAAAATTAGTTAAATAGTAGTATTTGTGTTTAGGCTTTAAAAGTTCTTATTATGCAGTTTATCTAAGGATTTATCTTAGCTTAGCTTTGGTTGAATTTTGTTTAAATTAGCTTATTGTAGTCTTAAGTTCATTTGTTTGAGTTTTTAGTGTGTCTAAATCCTTTTAGAGTCTAAAATTAAATCTACAAGTAGCCTTTAAAAACCAAAAAGCCAAAAATAGTTAGTGAAGTCTGTCATTTGTATTCTATCTGTTTTAGCTTATTTCTTCTTATAGTTTGCTTATTTTTAGCCTATCTGAGTGAAATGTGTCTAGGTCTTTAGCTATTTTCAGGTTTTAGTGCTTATTAACTTTCTATTTAGCTTAAAAAGTTATTGCTTATTAGTCTAAAAATTTAGCTTAAAAATTGGTAAAAAAGTCTTTTAAAAAAATGGTTTTTGGTGTCTGTTGTCTTAGTGGTTTTTAAGTGCTTTTCTAGCTTATTTGTTTGCTTATTTTTAATCATTTGCTTATTAGGTTAGGGTATGTTTCAGCTTATTTACTTTTCTTATTAGCTTATTAGGGATTTGCTAAGGCTTTTAAAAGCCAATCAGTTTTAGCTCTTTAAGTCTAAATATTCCAAACTGTCACTTTCAATTGAGCTTATTCTAGCTTATTTTTAAGTTTCTGAAAAAGTGCTTTCATTAAAGTTTCTTATTTTTATTAGTTCTTTAGCTTTTTCAAAAAGAAAAGTAAAAAAAATGTTTTATAAAAAAGGGTGGCCACAGGTTTCGAGCCTGTGACCTCCCCTTCACACCCCCAACGATTTAACACACACTCTCACTGCCAACTGCCCTTGGGTCTTATTCGTTTTATTACTTGCACCATTTAATACTTATGCTTTAATCTCCAGTTTTACTTATCAGCTTATTTAAGCTTATTTACTTGCTTATTTCAACTGCTTTTCCAAATCTTTTATTTTTCTTAGATTTTAATTAGTTCAAAGTACTTTTCATACATTTTTCAAATTTTTATAAATTAGTTTAATACTTTTTATATTATTTTTAGATTAAATCTGTTTTTAATTCATAATAAATAAATAAAAATTCAAAAAAATATAATTCTTTTTTTCTAAAATTATTTTTAATCATTTAGGACTTTTAACAAATAAATTTGCATTTTTAGGGTTAAAATTTGATAATTTAAGTTTTTAAGTCGCGTTTTTAGATTCCCGTTATTGTTTTTAGCTTAATTTCTTAATTGCTATAATTGTTAATTTAGTTTATCTTTATTTGCTTTCCATTTGCGTTATTAGGTTTAGAATCCAAAATCAAATCTTAAATGACATTCAAGCTCGATTCCCGACAAAAACGTGAATTTCTATTCACCTCTCACCGAGGAGAACGATACCCGTGCTGATTACTTATTATTCTTTCCTAAAAATAATTTGTATGATACTTTGCTTATGTATACGTATATGTATTAAATATATTATACATTTGAGGGTTATTTGTTTAACATGTATTTAGACGATTATCAAAAATGGCGCCGCTGCCGGAGAGAGGTGTAGCGATTTTTACAAGATTGTTTGTATTCGAGCCTTGAAGATCCTTTCCCCGTGAAAGTTTTCGTTTTATTTTATATAAAAACACAAAAATATTTTACACTTCTATTCTTATTTTATTTTATTTTAATATTAAAAATAACCGTTTGTTAATTGTCGTTTCGGCTCATCTTTAGTTAACAAACTATAAGAGAGGTATAAGGAGGGTCGATCCTACGAACTTCGACCTGAAAGGAGAAGGTTTTTAAAAGCTTTGCGCTTACCCGCTCCTCCGCTTCTTTGTGCGTTTTCTAGAGAGCTACCGTGCACTTTTGATTTATCGGTCCCAAAAATATTTTTCTTGTTTAAAATACATAAAAAATTCAAAAATATTCTTCTTAATCTCAAATTGTTTAATTATAATGTCGTCATTCGAACAACGTAGTTGTTTCAGTTGCGGAAATCCAGTTGATGATCAACCTTGTCGATATTGTACTTGCGAGCGGTGTGGATATTATAATAGAGGGGTACCTTGTTTAGGATGTAATTCGGAAGCTGAAAATTCATTCACTTATGAACCAACTCCGTATTCGTACAATGATTCTCCAAAATTTTCTGACTAGCCTCCACAACCCCAATACGATACGTATTTTTGTGAGTTATGTGGAAACGATGCTTATTATGGTTACGATTGTCCACCTCAAGTTCCGTTTGTCTACGATCAGGACCCATGTTTCAATCAAAACTTTGATAATAATTTTCCACAAACTTCACCAAGTTTTCCACAACAATTTCCTTGTTGTGAAAACTGCGGGGGTCCTCATGAGATTTTTAGTGTCAACCGATAAACCAGAATTTCTACGAACCTAATCTTTGTTATAATTCTATTTCTTCCTGTTTTGACCAAATCCAACCCCCGCAGTTTCTCGTCATTCATCAACCTCCTCAAGAAACGAACACGAAAATATTGCAAGCTAGAGAAAACCTAATGGAAGCTATTCAAGCCTTTTTAAAGAAGTATGATCAAATACCTCCTAAAGAAAAGAGTATGGCTTTATTGCTAGCTGAGGAGAAATTTCTTAAAATTAAGCAAGCTGTGGAAGGAGAGCAAAATCAACCAAAGAATATACAAGAATTGCTACTCAAACTTATTAATGATTTGCAAATTCTTAATGGAATTCAACTAAAACAAGAAGAGCAGGCAACTAAAGTTAGTTCTCAATGTTGGAAGCCTCCTATTTTCTATGATGACGATGACGAGGAAAGTTCTATTCCTTTGAGAGATATTATTTCGGAACTTCCTCTGTCAGTTGCAATCATACCCGTTTTACCGACTATTGAGGATCCCAAGGATTCTCTCATCATGGGGAATGAGGAACTTAGCACTATTTCTGAAAAGGAATCGGACGAATTCATAAAGTCTAGTGTTGAGGACCTTGTTCCAATCCCAAGTGAGTCCGAGGATACATCCGGGAGTGATAGTGAGTGCATTTTACTTTCGTGTGATGATTTCTCTCCCATTAACGTTTATGAGGAAAAATTCGTGACCTTCTCTAACCCTCTTTTCGATTCAAATGACGATTTTACCTCTAGTGATGACGAGTCACTATCCGATGAGGATGTTCCGGAAGACAATTTTAAAATTTACTCGAACCCTCTTTTTGAATTCGATGACGAATACATCTCTAGTGACATAAATCCTCTTTTTGATGAGGTGTTAGAGAACATCGAGAGTAAGGACTCTTATGTTTCTAACCTTGATGAGCCGGCTTTGTTAGTCACGCCTCTTTCCGATGTTAATGAGGATAAGTGTTTCGACCCGGGAGGCGATATTGATGAGATCGATGCTTTTCTAGATATTTATATTTCTACGGATATTAAAGACAGTTATCATGATTCGAAGGGAGATATAACCTATCTTGAGAGTTTGCTTATTGATGACACTATCCCTAATCTCCTTCCCGAGGTGTTCCTTGATCATGACCCGAGGAGTTTAAGTAATATTAATGATTTGAAGATTATGGTCAAAGTTTTCGACCCCGAGATTCATGAGACAATTTTTTCTCCAACATATGTGAGCTTACCCTTTGAGGATCGCCATTATCTTTCCTTCACATATGTTATCCGAATTTTTCTTCCTTACTTCACCTATCCGGTGGAATCTCCTTTACTTCTCTCCTCCGAGAGTGAGGATATCATTTTTGACCCCGACATCTTCGCTTATAGTTTCTATTCCTTAGAACTGGTGCCATATAAATGTCCAATGGAAGTTTGCTCTTCCATGTGTTTCGTCCCTAATATTACGATGATATGAGGAGAGTCAAGCTAGAGACTCGCACAAAAACAAGCGCTTCGTGGGTGGCAACCCATGCTTATCCTTAGTAAGTAGTATATTAATATTTATTAATAAGTGTGATGTGAGGAGGCTCGCCTCTTCCTTTCTTGTGTTTCGTGTTTTGTGTTTTATGTCCAGGATTGCCCGGATTTTGAAGACTCTCGTGCTCGTGGTTTTGTCCATCGTTCACTCGATCTTCAATCCTTCACATGCTTATATATGGGAATCCGATATCCTAGATCTTATTGATTAACGTTTATCTATTAGCATAATTAATAAACGGCTTTAGATTTGCGTAGAGACCCCTTAATATTTGGATTATGCCTTGAAATTAGTATGGGGGTGACAGTCTCACATTGAGGACAATGTGTAGTTCTAGTATGGGGGGATCTTTCGATTTGATCTTACTTGCATTTGCCTTGTCTTCACGTAACCCCGTTTTTCCACCAAAAATAGCAAAAATATGCCAAAATTAAAAAAATTTCAAAAATAGAATAAGTGTTTTGACACATAGTTTTGTCTTTTTAAGAATAAATTTTGACTTGATCGAGCATGTTGCGCTCTAGCTTGCCCCTTAACTTATATAAATTTAAGCTTTTGCTAGTCTTTTATACAAGAAGCTTTAAAATGCGAATTCTAGCTTGAAAAAGCCAAGAGTTTGCAAGTTTCCATGATAGACTTTAAATATGCAAAGCTTGTTTTATTAGACTAAGCATTCGCGGATCTTTTTAGTAAAGATTTTAAATTTGTGAAGAACGAGAAATGATAGAGTTTTATATAAGTTAGATGCTAAACATAGAGTAGTTGGATCTCTTTAAGGCTCATAGAGGTTAATTGTGGCTTTTTGCTCCCATCAGCTTAATAAACTTTATATAATTGTTAAATAAATAAAGTTACTTTAGGTTTTTGCGATTCTTAGTTTAAATCACTTCGTAGAGATTCCTTCTGGTGAAAGTAAGGTACACATCGAGGTTTTGTCAGTGTTGTGGGGAAATAGGCTACCGATTCCTGACGGCTCGCTACCGTTGTCTAGGTAGTTAAAAGACCACATGACTTGAAATTTGGCTATAATAATAATAATTATGTAATAAACTAAAGCCGAAATAAGACCACTACCTCTTGCCGGCTCATAACCGATGTGGCAGTCTTCTAAAGAAGGCCATAGTAAGAATAATAATCCGAGACTGATAAAAGTTTGCTGCATCTTGCCGGCTCACAACCGATGTTGCATCCTTCAAAAAGGTCTGAGGATTTTCCGCTCGCTGAAATTTGACTCTTGGACCATGGTCGGCTCGCATACCGATGTGGCAGTTGTTTAAAGGACCGAGGTTTAATAATGTTGCAATAATAATAATAAAGCCAAATTTCAACTCCGGGGTTATCTAAAAAGGATAACCCCTAAATCATGCAAAATTAGAACCTTAATGTGGACCTTATTCTCACCATATCGTCTCTTTAGGAAATGATTTCAAACTAATTGTGGCCTAAACCGGGTTTACTTTATGTGAATAAGACATTAATTTATTTGTCACAAATAATAATAATAAAATCTTTAGAGGATTTAGGAATAAGGGAGCGGAAAGTAGCTATGCATACACAATTAGCATTTATGAGTAGTGTTAGCATCTTAACTTGTATTTAACAATGATTTTGTTTTTAAGCTTGGTTAGGGCGGGTGAAAAATCAAGAACGATGAATTTGTCCTTTTAGTGTTTCTTGTTTAGTGATCCCTAAAGTTATAATATAATAAATTGAAAAAATGAATGATGTTAAGAATAAGTGTTTGTATATTTATAAAAATGGTAAAACATGGAGCTTTTCAAAACTAGTGATTTCTTAATCCCCTTAGATGAACAACTTAGTAAGCTACTTTTCATGGTAATAGTTTTAGGCAGGGAGTTGGATTTTTAGTTTTAAGCATGTATTTATATCATTGCGTAAGGACACGGCAATAGCTTAATATGGGGGATTTTGGTATGTGGTTAAATACGCATACCTGTTACCTATTAAAACGAGCTAAAAATACTAATAATGTAAAAAATGCATTGTATATGTGTATTTCGTGAATTGTGTCTTGCATGTATAGATATATCACAAAATGGACAAAAACGAAGCAAAACGGACAAAAACCGAGCCCGAAGAAGAAGCATGCAAGAAATCGAAGCCGAAGGCGTTTACATTCTTAATGGGCCAACCTGTACCCATTTTATTTGGTCGGGTCAGCCCATTAGCTTATAAACCTAAAATCAAAAGCCTTTTATTAATCCAAGTCCATTACCCTTAATTCCATATCCTGGCCCAAATATATGTCAAGCCCAAATATTTCTAAAACCCGTCCAAGACAAATATGGTTAAAAGATATAAACGTTGGGTCAAATTCACTGTTTATCCCCTCGTTCCCTCCCTCGTTTTCACAGGCAAACAAATTAACCAGGGTAAATCAAATCCACTCACACGCTCTCACCCCGTCCTTCTAGAAAACTTATCCTTGACACTCTTTGACACTCAGGATGACACGCTGGCAATCCTACAAGCTGTGATTAATAGATGGGACGTGTATTAGATCCAAGAGCTCCAAATGATTGCGTGGAGAATAATCAAGATTGAAGGGCCAGGATTGGTTGATGAGGAGCGTCCTAGGGTTCTGGATCCTTCCCCTCATCACTATATAAGGAGGCCTCTTCACACACTTGAAGGATGTCTAGTTTTTAGCTTTAACTTATTGTAGTAACGTTTAGCTTATTATTTTAATGTAATTTACTTTTCATCAGCTTGTACTCTCTTTAAAGATTAATAAAATTTAGTTTTCATCTAAATTGTGTTCTTAAATTCTGTCTTTACTTTTATGAAATTATGGTTTGAATGTGTTTAAATAGATACGTATTAAGACTGAAATTATGCTCCTGGTTTACTTAATAAAGCTAGCTATCATTCAGATTAGCCTAATAATAGCTTAACTGAATTAGTATCTTACCTCAAATCTTACTCAAAAATATGCCTCAGCTTTTGGATGATAAGCCAAACCTGGAAGGGCTTATGAACAATACCAGCTTATCTCTGATAAGCTAGAGCTTGTAGACAATCTCCTTTGAGCATTTATTATCCCTGTTTGAGCTGGGATCAAGGTACAATCCTTTATTTTACATTTAAGCTTATTTTGCTGTTTTGCTTATATTTTGCTTAATTGTGCTTATTAGTGCTTAATCCTACTTTAATTGTACTTAATCTGTCTTATTATTGCTTATCTCATTTAGTTTAAAGTATTTAATAATTTTTTTTTGGCTTTTATATTGTTTAGATTAAAACTGTTAAAAAAACCAAGAATAGGCTTATTGTTCTAGCTGATTGATTAGTGCTTATGTGTAGTCAAATTTTGCTTAAAAGTTTTCCATATACTTAGACTTTAATCTGTTTTAAATTTTACAACTTATTTAAAACTGATTTAAGCTAAAATTTGGTTCTCTTAAAACTTAAGGGGTGTTTGGCACTGGCAGTTCTAATTTGAGTTAGAACTGCTGGTTTGCTCTTTACCTTTTTATTAATTTTGATAAGCCTAAATTTAGCTTAAAAATCAGTTTAATTAAGTTTTAAAGGTTTAAAACCTAAGTTTAAGGTGTAAGCTCATCATGGTTTGAATATGTGGTTCTTGTTTGGATAACACGTTTAATCTGTTAAAATCTTGATTAGGTGCTTGTTAGTGTCATTTTCATGCTTCGATTTGGTTCAAAATGCAATAGAAATGAATTGGTTAAAGTGTGCTCTTGTCTCTTAAGTTTTGGTCAAAATCTGTCTAAGTTTAAGTTTTCTTTAAATAAAAGTCAGTTTTTAGATCTTAAATCTAGGTCAGTTAGAGGTTGTTTTAGGTTTTGATTTTCATTACATAAGCTCAGTAGGGTACAAACTCAATCTGTTTGAGCTCATTTTGGATTTTAAACATCTTTTACTAGCTTAAATTTAGGCCTGCAGTAGCTCTTTTAGTCATTTAAAAACCTTTGAAAAAAACCAAAAACATAGGATTAGTGCTAAAACTACTTTTTCTCTTTGCTTTTCTAACTTATTTCTTGTTCTTATTTGTTTAAGTCTAGCTTATTTATGTCATTTGGGTATAGGTGTTCATCTGTTTTCAGTCCTTAGCTTTTCCTTAGTGCTTCTTTGTCCAAATTATTAGCTTAAAAATTAGTCAAAGTCCTTTTAAACCATTTGGAGCAATATGTCTTTTTGCCTTTTTTTATGCTTTTTAGCTTATTTCTAGGTTTTATTGCTAATTAGGTTTAGGTCTTAGTCAGTTTTAGCTTGTTTGCTTTTCCCATTTACTTATCTAGTCTAAAAAAACAAAACAGATTATAGTTTAGTTTGTCATTCTGTCAGTTTTTGTAGGTATTTTGGCTTATTAGTGGTTTTAGAAAAAGTTGTTTTACCAAAAAATGCTTATTTTAGTCTTAAAAAGCTTTTTCAAAAATAAAATTTCAAAAATAAAAATGTTGGGAGTATAGGAAATCCCCAGGCTCGAACCTGGGACCTCAACCTTAACACCCAACACTTTAACACACTCTCTCAATACCAACTCGCCCTTGGGACGTTTCTGTTAAACATTTGCACACTTAATTATTTAACCTCATTTTACAATTTAGGCTTATAAGCTAATTCAGCTTATTAGTAGTTTATTAAAAGAGCTTATCTGATTTTTCTCTTTACCATTTCATTAGTAATACTTCAAAGTATTTTCAGTAATTTTTCTAGATTTTTTATAATTAGTTTAATATTTTTAATTATTTTTCTAGATATAAATAGTTTTTAATTCATAAAAAAAATAAAAATATATATATATAATTCTTTTTTATTAATTATTTTTTATCATTTAGGACTTCTAGAAATTAAATTTGCATTTTTAGGGCTTAAATTTGATTTACTTGCTTATTTAGTCGCGTTTTAGGATTCCCGCTATCGTTTTTAGGTTTAAATCTTAATTGCCTTATTTGTTTGCTTGCCTTTATTTGTTTTTGCGTTTTATAAGTAGAATTAGAATCCCAAAATCAAATCTTTGAAATTATTCAAATCACGTGATCATGAACTTAAGCGTGATTTTCAATTCACGCTTCGTTGGGATACGACTCGGGAAGGTTTTGAATTTTACTTTGGAGAAAAGTAATCTTCTTAAAACCTTCTGGAATTCTTATCTTATACTATAATTGATATTATTCTTATATACGTATCGGGACGAATCACTTTTTGGTCGCTGCCGGGGATCGAACCCGGGTCAGCCCATTAACTTTCTATCTATACAAAATATTAGCCTTAACACTTTAATCCATTTATAAAACCAAAAGTCCAAATCTATAAATCCAAATCCATTTCCTGGCCCAATACCCCATAACCAAGCCAAATCCCTTCCCCTGGTCAAGTCAAAGTTTGATATATATAAAAACGGGTCAAAGTTACTGTTGACCTTCGTTTTCCATCCCTCGTTTTACAACAGCAACAACTAACCAGGGTAAACATTCATTCACCCATCACACGCTCACTCCTGACCTTTTAGAAAGCTTATCCCTAACACCGTCTGACATTTACTTGACACGCTGGCGATCCCAGAGGCATTCATTAGTGGATGAGACGTCACATCAAATCAAGGGCTCAAATGGATTAGAGATTAAGGCAGTTTGGAATGGAAGGCTAAGATCAAAAGCTTATGAGCTCCTCACACAAGAAGCACACCCTGCACCTTGGTTCTTCTATAAATAGGGCTTGAATTCTTCATTTGTAATCATTAGGTAGTTTAGGAGTAGTGTAGGTTTATGCTTATTTAACTGCTTATTTTCCTTTAAATTGTATTTAACTTCAAGCTTGTAACCTTTTTAATATAAATGAAATTTCAGTTTTAAGTCAATTTTAATATGTTTTACTCTTATGCAATTAAGCTTAAATCTGTCTTCAAGTCATTTAAATAAGTTTAATAAGCTCTTATGCTTCTTAGATAAGCTTTCTCAAAAGCTTATCTAAGCTTTTTTGTTTCATTTATCACTCTCAAAGTATGTTAGCTTATTTTGGAAGAAAAGCCAATTTGGGAAGGGCTTTTATGACCACACCAGCTTATCTATGATAAGC
>BQNB010001762.1:119815-133929 GCA_026074375.1 Tanacetum coccineum | reverse complement strand
AGGTGAGACGAGTGGGTGTTAAAGGGGAGGTCCGGGGTTCGAATCCTTGGCCTCCCATTTTGATAAAAATATTTTTTTTCTTTTTTTTAAAAACTTATAAACCTAACAAAAATAAGCAAAATTAAAAAAGGCAAATTTTTAGAAACTAAAAAATAAGCAAAAGAAACCTGACTAGCTTTTTTACACTAAGACTAAAAGTGTCTAAACTGTTGGAACTATTCTAGGCAAATTAAGCTAGACTAACTAACAATTAAGCTAAAACAAGTAAGCTACTATACCTAATAAGCAAAGACAAACAAAAATAAGCTAAAAATCACAGACAGATAAGCCATAAAAACTCAAATAAGCTAATGGCAAAAACTAGTAAACCCATAGCCTAGGGACACTTCTTTGGGCTTATTTTTAAGCCCCTATAAGGGAACCTTTTGGCTTAAGGTTTATACTAGCTTAAAGTATGGCCAAAAAGCTACTAGAAACAGCAAGGAAAACAAAGTTTTAAAAACAAATAAGCCAAGAAAAAGGGCTATTAAAACAGCTGCACTCAAAGATTTAACTCAACATATGCTGCTTTTTTCAAAGTTTTGAAAAGACAAATAGGCTACTTTTAAGCTCAAAATAAGGTAGACAAATATAACCTTGTAAACTTAGGACCTAGAAACAGATAAAATTTAGACACCTAAGAACTAATATCAAAAATCAAAAGTTGGTTTGAAATCAAGAATAAGCATGAGAGTCAAATTTAAAAAGGCTATTTTTTTAAAGAAAAGGACACAAACTAAATGTTGACAGTTTTAAATAAAACAAAGGAGAACTAAGGGACACAAAACCTACTGCATTAGAACATTAAAATGACTCTAAAACAAGACTCAAAAACAGGTTTTAAAGGCCTTAATCATATAAGCACTTGTGAAACTGTTGTCACCATAGTTTCAAAGATCTTTTTGAAAAACCTTAAAACAAATATTAAGAACTTAAAACTTTTTTTGAAAATAGCTTAAGTTAACTAAAAATGGCTTGCACAAATTACCCAAGTAACCCAAAAGTGATTTTAAACCAGAATGACCCACTTTGGGCTGTTATCCCAAACACCCCTTTAAGAGTGAAAAATCACTTTTAAGGCTGATTTGTAGAGATTTGAACCAAGTTTTTGAAAAACAGATAGATAACATGCAAAGTTAAGCAACAATAAGCATACAAAGAGCAGTAATAAGCACTTATAAATAAGCAAGCAACAATAAGTGATTTAAGCTAAAAATTGACATTTATGAACAAAGACTTAAACAAAAGACAGATAAGCAATAAGAGAGCATAAGCAAGCATAAACTAACATAAATAAGCAATAAAAAGCATAAAATAAGCACAAATAAAGCAAATGAACAGTAAATGCAAAATTTTGAAAAAGAGAAACTTACAAAGGTCCTTAGCTTATGGCAATGAAATAAGCTCTTAAAAGCTTAAAAACCTTTCCTATGTGCTTCCCATGAAGCTTTAAACCATGGCCATCCAAGATTTGCCATGCTCCATGAGTGATTTGACAGATTTTGGATTTTGGATTTTTTTGAGTTTTTGACAGAGAATGAAAATGGCTTTTATATGAGCTTATAATTCACTAAAAGCTTAGATAGAGCTTAAACTAGGTATTTAAAAGACAAGAAGCTTAAATGAAAAGTATTTAGATAAAGCTTTTAAAAATCTGCATAAATTAATTGCAAGTATTAAAAGACATAAATGTAAATGAAAATGTATTAAAAATAGTATTAAAATGGTACAAATTAAGGTTTACAAGCTTTTGCCTTCTAAACACAAAAATTCGACACTACAAATGAAATACGATAGCCTATTTTATACTAAGTATTAGGTCTTGAGATGTGCTTTCTCTGTCAGAGTCTTCAAGCAGTGTGTTTGTTGTGTGAGTGATATCAAAAACCAATCTTAGCCATCCAATTGCCTTTGTGCCCAAGTCTTCAATTTGTGACCCTTGATCATGCTGTCTTTTTTCATAAGCCAATATGGTTTTCTTGGATTGCCAGCATGTACATGAGGTGGGGAAGGGTGGAAGGTGATGTTTTTGTTTGGAGGTGAACAGTGAACGAGGTGGGAAAGTGACAGGGGAGGTGAATAGGGTTTTGGCGGGAAGGTTTGTTTAACTGTGGGGTGAAAGGTAACATTTTTAGGAAATGGCAAAATCAGCCCCTCAAAGTGTGTGTTGTTATTTCATGAAAAGTCCCATATGGTATAAAACTTTTAGGGTATGCCAGGATAGGTCCCTCAAGTTAAATGGATAGTTTACAAAGTTAGTCCTTGTGGTATAATGAAGAGTTTGGGGAGTTGTCAATATTGCTTCTCAAGGGTGTATAAGTGTTTTGCAATGAAAGTCCTTTGAGGTGTAACGAAAGTTAAGGTTAAGGATGGAATGGGCTAAAATAAAGGTTTTGGACCTTTATGTTTGCATTTGGGCTTTAAGTCTTTATATTAACCCTTAATGGGCTGCCCTCGCCCATTAGATGGGTACGGGTGGGCCCATTAAGACTTCTTCGGTTACGGCTTTGGCTTTGACCGTTGACTTTTAGGGTTGACTTTGACTTTTTCCACGCTTTTCCATTCTGTGCTCGGTTTTGTTTGATTTTGCTTGATTTTATGTCCTTTTCTCGGATATCCGTTTCCTGCATAATATAAGTGAAAACATACAAATACAATGTTTTTTTGGTACGTTTTTGGTTATTTAAGTCCGGTTTTAAAGGTCAAAGGTATGTGTATTTAGGCACATACCACATTCTAAAGATCATTTTCGTGCCCCAACTGCTAAAGATATGGAAATCCTGATTAAGACATATTTGATGCCTCTTGCCCTTAAGACTCAAAATGATAGTTTCGCATTTGTTCATGAACTTAAGAAAAAAATGCATGCTGATTTAAAGTACGTTGAATCCCTTGAAAATGAATTGACGAACTTGAATCTGATAAGGCAGAATTTTCAAACATGTATGATATGCTATTGCAAGAATGTGTGTCTAATGATGTTATGTGTTCTTATTTGCATTCGTTATCTGATTTAGATGAGCACACTGAATTGCAATGCTTATATCTTCATAAAATCAAAGAATGTGGATGTCTTGCACAAAAGCTTTCGAAACAAACTGAATTTGTTAGTAAATAAGTTTATACTGAGCTTTTACGAAGTTTTACTAAATTAGAAAAACACTTGATTTCTCTTGAACTCGCTTTACAACAATGTCAAGAACAAATGAAAAATGACACAGTTTGCAAAGAAAAAACGTCAAATGTATTTCAAAAAGAATGTGAACAATATTTTTAAATAAAAGATTTGAAAGCTCAATTGCAAGACAAGAACATTGCTATATGTGAGTTAAAGAAACTCATTGAGAAAATGAAAGGTAAGAGTGTGGATACTAATTTTGAAAAACACTCAATCTTGGGGAAACCGCCTTCGGAACCAATAAAAATAGACCAGTGATAAGACAACCAACTGCGTATAAATTTGAACGATCCCAATTGCCTAGACATCGATTTTCCTCCCAAGTTGGTGTATCGCATAATTTGACAAAATCAATCACTCCACATTCTTGGCCTTAAGTTAGGAAATCATCTTTTGCTAAGCCTTATGATGTGAATGCACCTGGCCCTTCTAGGAAAAGCCCAAAGCATGTGTCATTTCAGTCACCAAAGGAATCTGTAGGCTCAAATGACATGGTTCATAACTACTACCTTAAAGAAGCTAAGAAAAAGGCACAACTTTAAAATGACAAAACCTTAAATACGAAACCTAGAGTGCAACAATCTGCTAGATCACCAAACACTACTAATGGTAACAAACCAAAACCTAGGAACTTTAATCCACAACCTAGGAATTGGCCACCATCTATGAGTAGTCGTGTATCGAATAAAACTGTTAACATAGCAGAAACACCTAGGAATCAAAATCCATTCTTGAAGTCAAATGATTTGGCATGTCCTACATGCAAAAAGTGCATTTACAGTGCAAATCACGATGAGTGCATTTTAAAATACCTCTCAAAGGTGAATTCTTATGCCTTAGCACAGAAAAAGGATGCACAATCCCATAAGACAACAAAGAGATATATACCTGTAGAAAAGAAAAGTGAATCTAGGAATCATGGTAGACAGATCCCCATAGGACAAAGATTTACTCCAAATAAGTCCTCCAATGTGTATCTGAAAACAACGACTCCTAGATCTGGTCTTACATGGAAACCAACGGGTAGAATCTTTACTCATGTTGGTCTTAAGTGGATTCCCATTAGAAAGTCAGTTGAAACCCGCTACAACACGAATGATAGTGCTTCATCATTAGGAAAGGAAACACATAATCCTAAAACTGTTATTTGTGCAAACTCTTCTTCTTTGAGTGCAGGTACTTCAATGGCTTCCGAACCCATCTCCTCAAAGGGTTCTTCTAATGTAAATATTCTATCAACATCTTCTTTGTATAAACATTCCATTTTTAATTATGTTAGAAAATATTTTTGAAAAAGAAAATACAAAAATATAAAATTTCAAAAAGAAAAATACAAAATTAAAAAATCTCAAAAAGAAAATACAAAATCAGAAAAACAAAAAATTTCCAAAAAGAATCTTCTCGACATGTCTCTTGGAATCGATAACATTTACGTACCTAGAAATGTTGATTAACATCGACACGGGCGTGTAAATGAAGTTCGAACAGGAGTTTCAAATGCTTTCAAAACATGTCATTTCTAATTTTTCTCTATGACTTGTAATTGTTCTCAGATTGCAACTCGGACCCCAACGAAAAGGAGAGTGTATGTTTCAATGCGCTTATCCTTAAAGTTAGAAGAGAAGTCTTCTAACATTTGGTTTTTCAAAATGTTGAACATAATTTTCAAGAATTCCTCAATGACAATTCATAATCTTTCAAAATTGTGTGTTCAACACTCCAACCCTCATCAAGTTTTACAAGACAATTCTTCTACATTTGGTTTCATTTTCAAAATGAGTCAATGTTTGAGGGGGAGTTTTTCGAAAAACAATGTTTTAATGCTTTTGGATACTCCTCTTAAATGCTTTCGGTATTCAAAACATTTAATCTAATCTTAATAACAACTCAGTAATAATGATGACTACTTAATAGATTGTATGTTATAAGATGATTAAATGGTTGAGCATAATTTTTCAAGAATTCTTCAATGACAATTCATAATCTTTCAAAATTGTGTGCTTAACAATGCTAACCCTTAATTTTATATTCATTTTACAACTTGGTATCATTATTTTTGGTGTCAAACATATGTAAAATTGAGGGGGAGCAAGTTAATGTTCCATATAATTCATGCTAAGTATAAAAGTTATCTCCATGGAATTTTCATGAAAATTTTTAATCATAAGGTATTTCAAAAACTAAGTGAATTAGTATTTAAAATAAGGTGAGAAATGTAATTAAAATGCGATCTTGAAAATAATAAGTGATCTAATGACTCAAAGTGCTTGATACTCTTCGGAAAAGGTTTTATGGTTACGATCTCATATCCAACAACATCTTAATTCATGACGATTCTGAAGTCATAAGGTGGTTATGTTAGGTATTAGTCCTATGATCCAACCAGAACCAAAGGGATCTACCCAAGGACAATCCATAGTTAGAAATAGCAGTCCTTAGGTATGATTGGAGATGAATGAGTATAAGGGAATAATGCCGACTAAGATTGAGCTAACACTGGAACAATCACAACAAGGTGTTAGTAATGACGTCTTGGTAAGTATTAAAGGGGTTGAAGAATGAAAAAGAAATGTATGGATAAAGGGTGAAAATAAAGAAGCCATCCCTACATACCTTAGGCAAAAACCGAGTCAATACATAATCTATCGATTTTCACAAAGATAAATTCTGATAATGAAGACGACATCATGGATCCAGTGATGCAATGCACAACCCTTCCCAGCCATTCGAGTTTCTCTTAACAGAAACTTTTCTCATTTGTCACGAAGATACACACGACTTCTATTGACTTTCTCACTCCGAGTTAGTTGATATTGAATAGGTGGCAGTCTGCTCCAGCCTCTGATTACTAAAATCAAAACGCACTAATTAAGTCTAGAGCCAAGAGATCCACAAATAAATCTCATTATGACACATTCCGTTACTAACACTTGTTCAACACCAATTAGTTCACAAGCTATTAACAAGAGTCCTATGCATTATCCTTGTGATTGTGCCAGAACATTCGAGTGATACTTATGTACTCACAATGAAGATGGAAATCCTGCTTGAGCCAGCATTAAACAAGCTCTTGGTAGGTGACTTGCGAGATTCTATATGAATCAAACTTGTGTCAACTAGAAAGAAACGATAGTGCGATTCAATATGAATCAAACTTATTCCAGGAAATGAATTGACGGCTTAATCAGAATGATAGTAACTATCTGATTCACTCTTATCGTGTTGTTTGCGTTGAGACATTCTGGTAATGAGAACTAGCAAGCATGGTAAATCTAATACATCTATGTTAGAAGATCCTACGCTTTAAGCTGGAAACCCTGTAAGGAGATTCTTTGAATCTACCTGACCACAGGTACAATATTTATACTGTAAAATATTGAATAGGTGGCAGTCTGCTCTAGCCTCCGAGTACTAAAACCAAAACGCACTAATCGAGTCTAGAGCCAATAGATCAATCTAAATCTCGTCAAGACACATTCCATTACAAACACTTGTTGAACATCATCAAGTTCACAAGCTGTTAACAAGAGTCCTATGCAATATCCTTGTGATATTTGCCAGAACATCCGAGTGATACTTATGTATTCACAATGAAGATGGAAATCCTACTTGAGCCAGCATCAAACAAGCTCTTGGTAGGTGACTTGCGAGATTCTATATGAATCAAACTTGTAACAACTGGATATCGATTTGGTCCAGTAAATGAATTATTTTGATAAAAAGATTAAAACTCCTGATGTGTTACAAAAACGCTTTTACAAGTAACACGTCGATTGATTTTCAAATCAATTTTCTTGATTATCACTAATGTAAACCTGCAGGTTAAAACGGTGGTGACGGTATCCCAATCAACCAAAGTCGATTCATTACCACATATTCATGCTCATTCTACAAAGACAAACAATCATGAAAGCTTAAGATTTAAAGACAAAGACTTCCGCAAACTCTGATTTGAAGCTTTCAAGATGAGGCAATGTGTTGGCCAAAGAAATAAGATCGCAAGATGGCAAAGACTACAAAATAAGCAAGGAATAAGATTTAAAGATCTCGAACTAAAAGACAAAGTTGAAAGACAATGACAAAGGCTCAATGTCAAGATCGCAAAGCATGAAGGAACAAGCATACAACGAAGACAAAAAGAAAGACCAAGAACACATGAGCTTAACGACAAAATCAATCTCATTGATCTCATGAAGGAGTGTCATAAATGAACTCACTTCGGGGGAGATTGTTAGCCTCAAAATATTGAGCCGAACATGAAGTTCGTTCATTACGTGTATTAGTCTCGGTCGTTCAATCAGTTAACGTTGTAATAGAATAGTATAGGAAATCGGGCTCGTTAGTTAATCTAATATTGTATATGTTTCGGGTTTAATCCCAAGCAACTCCCGAACCCGGTCCGAGTTATTTAACCCACACGTATCTCCTGCGTATGAGATGTTCCCGGGGTTGTGTGTATCTACCTACAAAGCAGAACCCCCCCTGAGCACTCTGCGGTCATCCGAGTCCTACTCCGTCCTCCTCCTCTGAACGTTCTTAATGCTGTCGCCGCGCGTATACTATATATCTTCCCTTCCTGGGTTGTAAAACTTAAATTTATTTTCTTTATGCAACGAGTACAACTATTTTTCAAACGTTCATGATTAGTGGTCGTTCTTTATTGCTTTGTGTTCGGATTGTTATGACGTCACGCCCTCGGACACGTATTCCGTCCAGTCCCTGTCTGGGGGTGTGACATTAACTTATCTGCTCTTTGGGTCAAATTAGTTCATTGTGTTTAAGCTATTTACAACTTAACATCAATATGTGATTCTATGAAATCATTTATAATGAGTTATTTTATAAAGTGAGCATGACAACAATCTGTGATGACAAATTGGAAACATGCAAAAAGTGGTGCAATAGGTTTAGAGATAAAAACATGAACATAGCACATTACTTTGACATATATAACAAGTTCTTAAGCAAAAAAAGCGCATTAATGAAAATAGAAAGTTTATTAGGCTTTATAGGGCGGTAGTGCCCAATCTGTTTGGTTCTCATTCACACCAGTAAGACAACGGTAACGTAGCGTCAATTTGGTTTTCTAATAAAAAGATCCAAGCTGATATTCATTATGTTTATCACCTATTCTTCATCTCAGGGATTTGATATTTTTAGGACAATTTATTATTTCCCTTTTTGCAATATATGTCGGCTTGGAAAGAGGCTTGGAGTTTGATGTATACATATAATTTATACATATTATTTCCTTTGGTTCGATGTTTATTTATTATACTTCGTATTAAAGGTAAAAACATGTTCATTATTTTGATGCAACATAGACCAAGTTTGTTATAACTTAATGTTTTATTTGTTTTAGATTATTTTCTGATGTGACTTTTATCGTGTACATAAGCTTTTGCATTTCTCTAAGGATCTTTTATGGTTTATGCTAAATTATAACATCATATTTTTAAAGGTTTGATTATCTATTCTATAACGTGAACTTATCTACCTTTTAACTCCATTTATTATCCTCAAGAAAATTATAAAGCTAGCCCGTCCATCGGTTACTGTTTCATTTTTAACTTGCATAACAAGGATATCCTATGTAAAGTTATCAGTTACCATTTCTTAACTTATTAAGTTATCATTTACCATTTCTTAACTTATTAAGTTATCAGTTACCATTTCTTAACTTATTAATTCTGGTACATGTGTTCTTTTAATAGAATGCCTGTGTTATTATGTTATACATATTCTCAGTTTAGCTATTTGATATCTTCGAGTTGAAAATCGTTCTTTTTGTTAGACAATCATCGTAGACCAGCGTGTCAGGTACATGCAAAAGTGCTTATTCCATTAAGCTCTTTATAAACAGATTTATGTTTAGTTGCAATTGTCATTTGTTATCTTAGGTAATCTTATTTGACTTGGCTTCCCAATGAATGATAATCACTTTTTGTTTGACACATGTTATGAGGTCGTAAACAAAAAATTATATAGTACCGAGTACATTTTATCTTTTGTTAAATGTATTTAATTTTTAACAATCTAAGGATATTGATTTATTGTATGTAACTTCAACAAAATTGAAACATCATAGAGTATTATGTTGCGACACAGATAACAACTATTGCAGTTCTACAACAAATGTTCTCCATAAAGAAGTCTTTCATCAACTATAAGTTAACTTTTATATATTCGCTACTTTATATTTAAACAATCAATGTTATTTACTTTCCTTTCGGATGTCATTTTACCTTAATTTTTTAATATTATATCATTTAACGTTATTTATATTAATTAATATACTACTAATTTTATATTTTCAAAATTTTGTAAAACCAGCCGCCCATCGAGCGGGCCTTAAGGGTTAATTATATATAATATATAATATTATATATATATATTATATATATATATAAATATTTATATATATTTTGTGTGTGTATTTGTGTGTGTAGTTGTGTGTGTGTGTGTGTGTCGTGTGTGTGTAGGTGTATGTGTGTGTGTGTGTGTGTAAGTCCTTGAAATCTCATGTTTGTAATTCCAAGTCGCAATAACCGCGCAACTTTCACTTTCTATGCAAGTAGTTTGGACCAAAAGCTAAATTTATTTATTCCAAATTTAATACAAATAACTTTAGCAGGTTGTCACTCTTAAACCAATTCAATTATATGTTTTTACAGGTTAGTCAAGTTCAAGCACTTGCCTTCTACAGTTTGCATATGATTCCACCAGTCATGGAAACTATGAGGAAGCTATGAGTAGAACTTTATATTGTATGTTTTGTACCGTTAACGTTAAGTATGTGCGTAACTAATCCAGTGCATACTAATGTATGCACGCACACATTTCTACTAATATGAATACTTGCTAAAAATATACATTGTGTATGATTATATATGTTAATCTTAGCCAACCCATTTCGAAATCATCAACAACTAGGCCCATCAAACGTCCCGCAGCGAAACACGGGCCTACCTACTCGTTAGTTTATCATCTGTGATAATTCATTAAATGGACAAAACATACAACATTCTAGTTACACATTACTTGATTATCACAAGTGATAATACATTAAAATGAACAATATATCCAAGTCACAAACCAATTAACACAAAATATTTTGTTGCATATACTATTCAACCAACAAGTTCTATATTCACCTTTAAGACTATCAATATTCAGTTACATTAAATATATAACCAACAAGTTCCATATTAAATAATTGAAAAAAGTACATGTTAAATTTTGTACACAATGATGCAGACTTAGATACTTTTGAGTTATTTGAATATATCTTACATTATATATAATAGGATCAATAAATGACAAGTCGTGCAACTTAAATGCCACATAATCACCAATGAATGCCACCTATGCAATAATTAATGCCACCTCATCACCAAAGAATGCTACATATACAACAATTAATGCCACCTATGCATTCAAGAATGACACTTAGACATTTATGTGTCCACGTGTGCATTTATTTTGCCACGTATGCATGAGTGAAAATCCTAGAAATAAATTGGTGATAAAAAGGATTTGACAAGATTCGAACCCGGGATATTAAAGAAATAGGCAAAGCCCTTAACCACTAGATCATGACTCGGTTTGTGTTTTAATTTGGATAATCAAAACAATAAAGTCTGGGATCGGTAACTAATTTAATGCACTATGACTATTTCAAAGTCAAATAGAAACGCATAACGCATAACTCATTTTGAATTCAAAACCTTAAAAATTAGGCCATTTCCGCTTGATCAACAACACCAATCAATCAGTAATGGAAACATATCAATTATCATGATACGATACAATCAATACCAATTCAAGTTCAAAATTTCAATTCACAGCCAATATCAATATAAAAACCTCCACTCAATCCAAAGAACCCAAAACACAAATTCAAAACCTTCACTCAATGATAAAATCACGCCTATGATGCCAATCCCATAACCACGAAAGATTATCACATAATGGATTCAACAAAAATCAATCCTGTCTATGAAAACAGGTTTGTGTTTTTCGTGCAGTTTATATTTGATTTAAAATCAATTGATTGTGACTTGAAATATGGCTGTTTTTTTCTATTAAATGATCTAGATTCATGTAAATTTTGATTTAGATTTAGACGAGAAAAACCCTATTTTATTGGGTTTGTTAAGAGACTTTACACAAGGGTTGATATAAGCAATGAAAAGGCCTCGCCCTGATATGCGTGTTTCAGCTTTGGTAATTTATGGCGTCTCTTAGCAGTTTTGTGTCCAGGTATATTTTTAGATAAAGAGTGTTTTTAGTTCAAATCGAGCAAGATATTAATGTTCTGGAATATTGCGATAAAAATGTAGGTGAATGATATGGTTTGAACTTTAGCAGGAGGCGAATAAAGTAATAAGGAGGTAATTACAACTGCAATATCAGGTACCGGAGCTAATGCAACATATATGGAGATAGGTTTGTATGTTTTTATTTTATTTTATCTATAACTGCTATGATGAAATTTAGCGTTGTTAACTAACTGCTATCATGAAACAAAAGAAATGACTACTTCACCAAGTCAGTCGAAGTCCTAATGATTTTTTTTGTTTTTCTTTAGGAATAATAACCACTTGAGCGTATTGAAGTTTCACAAAAGCATGCTCTTAAGATGTTTTCTGATAATAAGTTTAAGGTACAGCTTCTTCTATCTAGCATATTTTGTAATTTTAGCTAATTGATGTTTGCATCGCATCTTAATAAAAACTCTCAATTACTGTTATTATCATGTTGAGATCAGTAGTGATGTTAGTTAACAGGTTAGTAATCACATTTCGTAAATGTATCTAAGATCCATGGGAAGTTAGTCATTTTATGTAGTTTCTGAATTTAATGTCCTTGCAGCAATCGGATACCTGAAGTTGCTCTAATGGCACGGTCTTATCTTCCCAGCAAGGTTTCTAAAATTGTAACTCTTTAGAGAAAAGACCTTGTCGGAACCCAATATAATCACTTTCACTTCATTATGAAACAAGAAAATAAGATGAGAAGAATTGGAAGAATTTTAGAGAGAAGTTAGAGAGAGAAAGTAGAGAGAAGAAAAAGATGGATGATTACTTGCAAAATTACAATGTGAGAATTAACAAGAACCAACACCCTCTCCATACTTGGAGAGGGGTATTTATACTTAATACCAAGAGGCTTTCATGCCTTGGTATTTCTACGGGCCGGGCTCGGGATTACTTGGGCTTTCGCCCGATACACGTGACCGGTTAGATTACATTTAAGAGCCCGTTTACCCGTGTAGCCTATTACAACGTATAATTAATTAAGTGACCGAGACCTAATATAATGAACGAACTTCCATTGTTCGACTCAATATATTTTGAGGCTAACAATCTCCCCCGAAGTGAGTTCATTGTGACACTCCTTCGTGAGATCAATGAGATTGCTGTTGTCGTTGAGCTCTTGTGATCTTTGTCTCTGTCTACGTTGTAGGCTTGTTCCTTCATGCTTTGTGATCTTTGATCTTTAGCCTTTGTCATTGTCTTTTGACTTTGTCTTTTTGTCCGAGATCTTTAAATCTTTATCCTTTTGTCTTGATCGTCTTTGCCACCTTGCGATCTTGTGTCTTGACCAACATGCTCATACTTTGCATCATCTTGAAAGCTTGCTAACAATCTCCCTTGATAGACTTGATATCTTTGAAGGAAGATCTTGTATATCAGAGTTTGTGCGGAAGTCTTTGTCTTTAATTCTTGAGCTTTCATGATTCTTGAATCTTGATGCTTATAGAATGTCTTTGTAGTTTGAGCATGAGCATGTGGTAATGAATCCGACTTCAGCTGGAATGAGGCATCACCATCTCCATCTTTATGTATCCTGAAATAAAACAGTTAGCAATAAAGCGGGTGGACGAATATGGCTTTGTCATTCGTCCGGATTTGGTTAGATTAACCTCCGGTTCCGTAGGACCGTTTTACAGTATAAATACTGTACCTGTGATCAGGTAGATTCAAAGAATCTCCTTGACAGGGTTTCCAGCTCAAAGCGTAGGATCTTCTAACACAGATGTATTAGATTTACCATGCTTGCTTGTTCTCATTACCGGAACGTCTCAAAGCAGACAACACGGTAAGAGTGAATCAGATAGTTACTATCTTTCTGATTAAGCCGTCAATTCATTTCCTGGAACAAGTTTGATTCACATTGAATCGCACCATCGTTTCTTTCCAGTTGACACAAGTTTGATTCATATAGAATCTCGCAAGTCACCTACCGCAGTGCTGTTTGATGATGACACTGGAAGGATTTCCATTCGTCATTGTGAATACTAAAGAGTATCACTCTGAATGTTCTGGCAGAATCACAAGGATAATGCGTAGGACTCTTGTTAACAGCTTGTGAACTTAATGATGTTCAACAAGTGTTTGTCATGGAATGTGTCCTAATGAGATTTATTTGATGATCTCTTGGCTCTAGACTCGATTAGTGCATTTTGGTTTTTAGTAATCGGAGGCTGGAGCAGACTGCCACCTATTCAATATTAACTAACTCGGAGTGAGAAAGTCAATAGAAGTCGTGTGTATCTCCGTGACAAATGAGACAAGTTTCTTTTGAGAGAAACCCGAATGGCTGGGAAAGGGTTGTGCATTGCATCACTGGGTCCATGATGTCGTCTTCAATGTCAGCAATCAACATTGTGATTCTGACAGCATATGTATTGACCCGGTTTCTGCCTAAGTTGTGTGGAGGGCTTCTTTCTTTAGACCCTTTATCCATACATTTCTTTTTAATTCTTCAACCCCTTCAATGCTTACCAAGACGTCATTACTAACACCTTGTTGTGATTGGTGGATCTGAAGTCCTAAAAAGAATTTCATTTCCCCCATTAAGGACATCTCAAATCTACCGTGCATTAATGTTT
>BQNB010001762.1:5544-101002 GCA_026074375.1 Tanacetum coccineum | reverse complement strand
ATATTGTTCATAGTCATTGTTTCTCTTGTAGTTAGTTTAGATCTATCCAGATTGGCTACCACCCTTAACAGGCTAGAAAGATCTATTAAGTCTGGGATCTACATGTGGTTTGAAAATTCTGGAAATTTGTTTGCGAAAATAGGCCGAAAAACCTGCGAAAACGACTGAAAATAACATGCGGTATAAAAACATGCAAACACCTTTAGCGACCACATGTGGTCGCTAAAGTTCGTTGTTACTTTTGCTTGGTCAAATAAGTCAATCATTTTAGCGACATTTGTAGTCTCTAAAGGTGGTCAGTAAAGATTTTAGTCAAATAAGTCAAGGACTTGTAGCAACAACTTGTATTCCCTAAAATTGGTCGCTAAAGATTAAGTCAAAATATATATAGCGATCACATGTAGCCGCTAAAGGTTTTCTCATAAAAGTTTAGTTGATAGTCAAAACTCAAAAGTAAAAAAAAAGTCAAGTCAAACCCGTAGTCGCTAAATAGTGAAAAATGTAATCGCTAAAACTTTTAGCGACGAATTTATTGAGACCACGAGTGGTCGCTATAGATTTTAGCGATCACATTTTTTACTTTTTACGACCACGTCGTAGTTGCTAAAAGTGGAAAATCTAGTAATGACTTACTTCTCGTTTATCCGTTATTAATACTTCCAAAATATCTGTAGTGAACTAGTGATACACATAAAACACATTATTAAAAAGTTTTAAGTAAAATAAGAAGAAAATAAAATTGGATACATATAAATGATTGAATATAATAACAAGTTGAATATATTTAAAAATGATAATCTCAATATTTAATGGTACCTATTAAGTGTAGTTCGAGTCAGGACGGACCTACTTTAGACCGGGTGTGACACGGGTCACATCCGATTTTGAGTTACAAATTGTAATTTGTTTCAAAAAGTGACATTTTTCAATACATGCAACCTCTTATGGTATTTTCACTATTTTGTGCTACTTTATTTCTTTATAGTGTAACTTGAGTTTCGCTCAAAAAGTCTTTATGATGCGAATTCTAGTACCTATGATGAGAAAAGTTCAAAAACAATTGTGCAACACCCTTCTCAAAAAAAAATTGTGCAACACACACGTGAAAATCTTAGGTCCATCCCTGGTTCGAGTGATAACAGGTCGGAGATGACTAACCCGTATAATAAACGCGTATGAATTAGAGTCGAACTTCTTAACACAATTGACTATATATGTCGGGTTAGGGTTGAGATATATATATATGCATGAACCCGTTAACTTGTCAACGCAAACCCGCTGAATCAGACACAACACAAATTGTTACCCCTGATTTAAGTTGCTTACAATATGTAGTATCTTTGTTTTTGAAAACATGAATTCATTTGCAATTCTACATATTTATTAACAAATTATCATCACAAAATAGTAGATGATTTTATACTTAACAAGGTTTCTAAATTTTACTTTGCGTGCATACTCTAACTACTTAAATGAATGTAAAAGGATAAAGCCGTAGAATACCAACGAACTTTGCCTAATTTATCGATTTGGTACGTGTACTGAAACAATTATCGATTTGGTACGTGTACTTACATAAAATGTTCTCATTTGCACATTTTGATGATGTGTCACGTTATTGATGTGCCACGTGTCAGCATATCACGTATGACACATCATCAAAATGTGCAAATGAGAACATTTTATGTAAGTACACGTACCAAATCGATAATTGTTTCAGTACACGTACCAAATCGATAAATTAGGCAAAGTTCGTTGGTATTCTACGGCTTTATCCCGAATGTAAATGAAAAGTTTTATTTTAATACGCGCCAAATTAAATACTTACACGTAATATCCTAATTATTCATCGTCCATTCAATTTACCAGTTTTGCTAACCAATGCCCACTGGGCAGAGGTTACTGTGTAATTAATATACACAAACTTTCTTAATTACCATACAAATTCATTAAATACACATTAAATAAACCAATAAATTGTTATATTTGAACATAATTTTTACTTGAATGAACCCGAATTTAATGCATTTTTATGTTAATTAAGAAAGTTTGTGTATATTAATTGCACACTAACCTCTGCCCAGTGGGCATTGGTTAGCAAAACCCAAACAATATTTAAGTTGTAAACAGCTTGATTGTCATAAAAAGGAAGGGTTAATGGCATATAATAGCAACGTACTTTCCCATTTAAGCCATTATCAGATATGAACTCAAAAAAGTATCACAATACCCATCCAACTTTATATGTTTTGTGCTGATATCAGCAAGTTGACCATTTTTACTTACAAAATTCACGTCATGTGACACATGTACATGTCATGTCCCTTTTTTTAGAGCGTTAGGTTTCATGTCAGCCCCTAATACACACCGATAGGTTGTATGTGTTAGTGTTAGGGTTATATGTGTTTCAATTGGGGAAGACAACCTAACGGTGTGTATTAGGGGCTGACATGGAACCTAACGCTCTAAAAAAGGGGGACATGACATGTACATGTGTCACATGACGTGAATTTTGTAAGTAAAAATGGTCAAGTTGCTGATATCGGCACAAAACATATAAAGTTGGATGGGTATTGTGATACTTTTTTGAGTTCATATCTGATAATTGGTCAAATGGGAAAGTACTGCTATTATATGTCATTAACCAAAAAGGAATGTAACCTTGATATTACTGGAGCATTAAATTTAGCCACATGGAAAACTGAATAAAAATGTATAAAAGTGAGGATATGATCGAGATGTACCAGGATTCGGATCAATCAAATAATGGTAAGAAGTAACAATACATCCACTAACTAAATTTTATCTACCCTTCTTGCATGTATAAAGGTGAGTGGTATTTGTTAATCACAAGGTTAGATAAATGAAAAGCTAAAACAATTTTATGTCATCTTATATGATCTAAAATTATGAAGAAAAAAAATGTACTTTCTTGTTACGTTGTATACGGCATACCCAAATTTTTTGATAAGGAAAGTATGAATTGGGTAGAATTTTAGAATGTTATGATGATTTTTACAAACGAATGTAAATATATAGCATTGAGATTTTCTCAAACGAATAAAGCCTAATTCGGAAATTAGAGACAATTGGTGCGCAAACTAAACGAGTTCGAGACTATCCATGTAAGAACGAAATCGATGAGATCCACAATTTCCTAACAACGACGAGACCACACTTGTAAAGCAAATCGAGTGACATATAGAAATGTCGATGTACGAGTATAATGATTAATCATGGCTACATATTAAGCTATCATTGTACCATCATAAGATTAGATAAGGACTACTATTTGTATTGTATTAAACAAGGTAATTCACTGCCCGGCATGCATTGGTACCCAATCAAACGTTATGAAATCGAACGAAAGCACTCGTTTATACGATAGAATACGTAACAAATCCAAAATATCCAATAACTCAAATAACCAGATGATAACTCTAAAACTGAATTATTGCATTAATCAAACATAATCAAGTTTCAATATCATAAAATCTAGCCTATGAATCTAGCTCAAATGCATTAATATATTTGTAAGTTAAATAAACATAATTAATAACCTTAATTCCATGCCCAATTAAGAAACATACCATCATCACCACCATAATCATACATATTTAACTCCTCAAATCCAAACCCCATCTCCCAATCATTCACCAACTCTTCATCAAAACCAAACCCCATAATTTGTGATGAATTTGAACTCATGCTTTGATCTTCTTTATCATCAACATTACATGCACTTTTGAAATTGTCAATGTCAACTTTAGCCAAACTTTTTTCAATCTGATCCACATCATGAACACCTAAAATCCCATTTGTATCCATTTGATAATCTCCTAAAGCAAAGCTCGATTCGTCCTCTATAAACCAGAATTCATCGAACGTCTTAATCTCATTTGAACTAAGTTGGCTTTCTTTGATATTTTCACTGACTAAAGTTGAATTATTTTCCTTAGTTTGCTCCTTAGATCTCCCCATGATGGGCCTGGTTGTAGTCTTGAGCACTTTTTGGTGATTGTACTTTTTTGCAATGCGACGACTGACACGACCAAGTTTTCGTTTTGCTTCATTGACGATGTTGTGTGTATTGTCGGAGTTTTGTGCTGAGTTGCTTTTAGTTCTAAAGAATAAATAGCTTTTGCGACTCAAATGAGAGTTCCAATAGTTTTTGATCTCATTATCCGTCCGTCCAGGTAACTGACCAGCTATGGTTGACCACCTGAAATGTATAATAAGGTTATGATTCATATACATAGCACCTTACGTTCGATTTGGTTTACAAAATTAAGGTAAATTTGCAATTCAACATTCCATTCATCGCTTGTTTGGTTGCAAAAATGGATGGATCTCCAATGTTTATCCTTTTAAGGAATAGTTTGTTATAATTCCTTTAAAAGTTAGAGTTTTCGGACAAAAAAATGCCCTTCACCTAGTTCAATCCAAACTATATCTCTCATTGCTTCAATAAATATCATTTTCATTTTCTTAATTTTGAATAAACAAGCATGCAACTTTTATGACCATGAACCTCCTAATATTGAGTTCATAATTTGGATCTCATAAAGTGTTTACAAACCTGTTACCCAATGATTTATGTAACTTGACGATGAATTCATCTTCTTCTTGAGTAAAATTTCCTCGTTTTAAGTCCCCTCTTAAGTAATTAATCCATCGAAGCCTACAGCTTTTCCCACATCTCAATAACCCTTCAGAAGATAAGAAGTAACTTGCTAGTTACGGGAACAAAAAATAGCTAGTTTAACAAACAACAACGTTCATAAAGGTTACTTAAGGTTTGTCACACACACATACACGTACGTATATATGAACTTTATTCAAGCCGATGGCGAGGAATAGTACTTAACACACTCATACACACACTCGAGTCTATATATAAATTTTTAACGAGTTAACATAAATATTCACGCCCACAAACAGACACACTTACCTGCATTTTTGGGTAAAGATCTCCAACAACCTTCACCATTAGCTTGAATGTATTTGATCAAGGTTTCGTCTTCTTCACTTGTCCATCTTCCTCTTCTCAACCCTACTTTTTCACAACATGGTGTTCTTCCCATATTTTCACGATAAAGAGAAAGAAGTAGAATTTGCAAAGAGTCTATCATGACCCCATATGCTTTTATACACTTTAGGGGTCCAAATGTTACTACAAAATGTATCAAATGATTATAATGCTTTTTTACATAAAAAAATGAAGTTATTTTTATCGATTCATAGTAATCGTTTTAACGTATTGTTGCTATCAGATGTATTTTTCTTATATTTTTTGTTGCGTTAATCATTTGAATAGCTTATGTCAATCTCCGTAACCAGCATTCACTATTCGTTACCATTTTCATTCTGATCCAATTCCTAGTTGTTTAAATAAAATATATATTTTATACAGAAATATAAAACCATGTATCTGACCTAGTCCAGCGTTGTCTTTACTGGCTATGAATGAATAACTCGTTACTAAGATTTGATGAAATTATTTGGACTATCTTGTAAACTATACTTCAACAAGAACAATTGGTTTATAACTTCAAAACAAACAATTAAGTGCAAAAACAACCAATTGCAAAGTAACATATGACCAAAACGAGCAGTCAAGTCGACAAATAACTTAGGTGTTTTCATCATAACATATCAAAACCTTTATAATGTTAATTGCACAAGTCTTTATGCAAGAGAGTTTATTCAGATATAGTAGTATGTCATATGCTAAAAGTAGTACAGTCCTACCATCCCCCCCCCCGGAAAAAAGATGATAATAAAGAGAAGTAATTTGGACCACTGTACTAGCACAAACCAAATGCAACCAGACCATTCACACCAGGCCACTAAGAGGCTACGATAAAACTTGGGTACAAGAAGATTCAGATTGAGGGCATGAGATCAGGAATGATAGAAGGTGACACGTTTGATGGCATGTTTGAGCTGTCTGAAATTAAAAATGATATACTCATAATTCTCTAAAATTTGAACGAAGGTCTAAAATGTCTAATATCAAAGTTTCGCTGATACAAACATGAGAACAATGCTCGTAAATTGGTCTACCGTCATCTGGTTCCACATGTGGATGAAAATCACGCTGGACCAATTTCCGATTATATGAACTTCACTAGGATCTTAAAGGTGGAATATACCATGTGGGCTGCAAACGAATAGTAAAGACACATCGGTATTATTTAACAGACTCAAACACGTTGTCCACGTGGGGCTTGAACCCACAAGCACTTGAATATAGAGTCTCTCTCTTACTTCAATAACTTAATCGGTTGTTTTTTTAAGCTTTCACACCGATTGCGAATGTGATTAAATATAAATAAGTATTGCAAAGAGTTCATACTAGTTATGGGAATAAAGAAGCAGAATAATTATAGATAGCCAGATACTACCAGGCAGGTTTACATGTACTCCATCTACAAACCAAAGATATCAGTAGAAAACGTTTCAAACGGAGGACACTAGAGCAAAGCAATAAATGTAGGAACCACCTCTTTCCGCTAATTTTGGCTCTATGTACGTCTTCAATGTACAAGATTATAGTAATGTAAAGTAGAGGTAGCAAAATGGGAGGGTTGGCTAACGGGTTGAAACAGGTTCTGGTCAGAAGGGCCTGTTAGAGTTAACCTGCCAACATTTTCTATTCCTTTTCCCTTAAATAATTTTATGAAACATAATTAACACTTGTATCATTGTAAAGTTGTTCAACTGTTGTAGTCTTGTAGATCAGTAGATCACTTTCGGCCCATCCAACCCATTTGACATTTTTTTAGAGGTAAATTTTTCACACACCTATATACCACCTACGACCTAGTATCTCACACATGTATAGAGACGAGACTTAATTGGGTTTAAGTCTCGTCTCTATACATGTGTAGGTTTGTATACTTGAACCCGTAAATATAAAATCGAGTCCTCATCAAGCCATTAAGTAAACGGGTCAAAATCACAACCTATATTATGAAACACTTTTATTTTTTTTCAGTTAATTTTGCCTTTCTAGTGTTATTTTAAACGTTTTGGAGATGAATGAGCGTTCCTCGCGTGCTCCTGTCTACTTCTTCCCACATGTTAAAGCATAGACAAGACAGTTTGATGTAAAGTAACTTCAAATTTCTCTATTGCATATTATAAACAATATCCAGTTTGCCTATGTTTTGTAAAGTAACTTAAGATTTCTCCATTATACCGGAAAAATTATTTATTTCGGCATCATACCTCATGTTCCAACCAGTTTCTGCACATCTGTCGTGTTTTCGAGACAAAACCAAGTCACTTGACCAATTAGACATTATTAAAATAGCGTAGCGAATAATGATTATAGTAAATCTGTCAGAAATGTCAGGATTTGGTATGTAAGTAAGACCAATGGATAAAGAGTGAGCAAAAAACAATGTGCACTAACAAGATTTACCATATTATCATTTCTATTGTAAAAACACGAACAAAAACAGACTTGTTCGTATAAGAGCTACAGGTTCTTTGGAGTAAGATAAGTTTCATATCAACAAACTGATATCAAGAGACTTATGTTTCGACTTCGATATAATAATACGTAGAATTACGTCAAGAAGCAAGAGTCGATAAAACTCTATACCTCGAATCATCAGTGGGAGACATTAATACTGAAATCGCTTCTGGGACCATAATCTGAATATGGTGGTATACTGGTATAAATCGGGTACTTCTATAAAGTAGGATTGATGGAAAATAAATTTATATGCTTCCACATGCAACAGAAGGGGAATAAACACCACTTTGTGGGGGTGGGGGGGGGGGGGGGGGGGGGGGGGGGGTGGGGGGGGTTCACTAAAAGATGTTGCATGATTTGTAGCCATAAGTGCGTTAATGAAGCGGTGTTTAATGTTGTCTGTGGCTCGTTCAGGCCTTAGCAATGTGCATCTGCTAATGGCATAATTATAATACGACGACAGAATCATTTTCAGTTGTCTGTGGCCCGTTCAGGCCTTAGCCAATGTGCATCTGCTAATGGCATAATTTTAATACGACAACAGAATCATTTTCAGTTGTCTACGCTAGAGAATACACATCGAGCTTGGGGTTTACATGGATTTGTCATATAGACAATAAGTGTCACATACAAAACAATGCCCATGTGCTTGTAAAAGTGCATAAATACAAAGTAAATAATAGTGCAAAAGCAAAAAGTTGAGATCTTAGGAAATCAGATGAACTAGATAACATAGAACTTACTAGCAGTCCAAAAAGAAGTTTGTTAGATTGGGCGAAACAACTAATTAAGAGTTCTAGAAATAGAAATGGAATTATTCTCACAAAATAGACTGCGGGGTTGTTTTTCTTACAAAGTGGGTTATACGAGTAAATTAATTACAACATGTGTTGTATTGTACCTGATATGAATAACGAGTGTGCAGGTCTGCTGATGACATGAAACAGCTGAGTGTAAAAGAAAAATCCCCAAACCATGAGAATTGAATGTTGCTAGCATTGTGTAACCGATATATCCGAAACAGTTGAACCAAATATAAGCGATGGTTGACACTCAACAACAAATCTAGGTAGACACTTACATGGATCCATCCAAGTTGGAAAATAAATTGCTTATCTTGAACCTCAAATAGATCAAAATGCAGTGCTTCAAACCACTCAAGGGTGGCCTAGTGGCAAAAGGGCTTGTGACTATCACACTAAAATGTGTGAGGTCTCAAGTTCAATTCCTGCTAGGTGCAAACAACTTTGAAGTGGCCACGCCAACCTCCTGAAAAGGGAGGGCTTTACCTAATTTGAATCTGTGTGGCGATGGGTTCAAACCTCATGGATTAGTCGGCCAAAAGGTCGGAAACCATGGTTACCCAAAAAAGAATGCAGTTCAGCTATTATGTTATACTGAATATCACAGGCTCCAACTAAGTTTAGGCCTATATGAAACTAAGACAAGCAAACATAACAAGTTTTACAGCGATTAATATCTGTGACCAAAGATCAGAGTTTGTTATGTAGAAAGTATTTGTAAAAATTATGTTGATTTACTGTTAACACTTCCCCAAACATTATTTGAAAGACAATATATGGCTGCAATATCAAACCCTTGGACATTAAAAAACAAGCTAAACTAAACCAGATCAAGAGTGATAAAAATTTGTTCACATAACCTCACAGGCTCAATAGTATTGTGACAACAATGCCAATTCAAAGTATAGTAAACCCTTTCATATAAAAGTGAGTTTGCATGATAACTAACGTTGTGCAATGTACGATTCAATCGTATAGTACTACTACTTAGTACTGGTTGTCTAGTTTGGCCCAATCCGATGACGAATTTAAACCACAAAAAACACCTGACGCATTTCAATGTGACGATTCTTGGAGCCTGAGCAGCTCAGATAAACACTAACCGTCCCTTATGTCTCAAGCCAAAATCAATCCAAGGATAACTTATACATGTTTAGCAAGCTTTAGTGTATATCGATTAGATACGATCAGCCGATCAGGTCACACAAATCTATATAAAAGATATATAACAGTTGTAACACGATTTATGTTTGAAATCGCTTAAATGTAACAAAATCCAACATTACGGTTAAATATAAAGGCATTTTATTCATATCCAAATTATACATCTATAGTTGTATACACCACAATAAATTGTACCGAAATAGTAATACAGCATTTGAATGTTGTTCATAACTTACTCATCTTAACTGGTCCCATTTCTTTAGCTTTAGCCCGCAACAAATGTTTCTGAACCTTTCCGGTAGCAGTCTTCGGCAACGGACCAAAAACCACCGATTTCGGTACCCAGTACGCAGGCATTTTTGAACGACAAAATTTCATTATATCTTCCGCGATTTTAGTTTCGTCCAATTTCTCATCTTGCTCCTTTAAAGTCACAAACGCACACGGTGACTCGCCCCATTTATTATCGGGTCTTGCAACAACCGATGCTTCTGATATTAATGGGTGTTGGTATAAGGTGTTCTCGACCTCAACACTACTAATATTCTCACCACCCGATATGATAATATCCTTTGACCGATCTTTAATCTCGATGTACCCATCCGGGTGTTTAACAGCTAAATCACCAGAATGAAACCACCCGTTTGCAAAAGCCTCAGCGTTTGCTTTCGGGTTTTTTAAGTACCCTTTCATTACGATGTTTCCACAAAACACGATTTCACCAATTGTGGTCCCGTTTGGTGGGACCGGTTTCATTGTTTGTGTGTCGACAACATCAAGGCCTTCGAGAGCAGTGTACGGGACCCCTTGGCGAGCGTTTAACTTGGCTTGTGTTTCGGGAGGGAGGTTGTCCCACTCGGGTTTCCATGCGCATATAGTTGATGGACCGTATGTTTCAGAAAGTCCGTAGGTGTGGGCCACGCGAAAACCGTTTTGGGACATCTTGAAGAGGACTGGAGGTGGTGGGGCCGCACCAGCTGTCATGACGTGAACTAGGCGAGGGAGTGGGAGGATAGTGTCTTTTGGTGGGGCGTTTACTATTGTGTTGAGAACCACTGGAGCTGCACAGAAATGGGTTGCCCCGAGAGTGGCTATAGCTGAGTACACACCTTTAGCCGTCACCTGCATAAAAAAATGGACATCCACGTAAATATTAGAATATGATGTGGGAAGGTGGTAATTTAGTAACCGGTCAAAACAAGTGTTGGTTGAAATAGATTACGTTCAAGTTCGGGTCGACCATTTAACATTGTACTCTTCACAGTTTCAGACTACTAAGAAGATGTTAAGAAATTTTCGGCTACTAGAAAAATGTTCCTGTAAATTTGGATGACTGAATTTGTTTTGGGTCGACCCAAACTGGTTACCCGACCCGCCATTTTGACATCCATTCTGGCCTTAAACAAGTCAACATAAGCTTAACTTTTTTAAAGAACCAAAGATGCTAGTAATTTGGCAGTGAGACGAGACGAGGTACCTGTCGAAGACATATGTTGGTCCCACAAATAGCTGCAAGAGTCCATGTGAAACACCAGCCGTTACAATGAAACATAGGCAAAGTCCAGAGATACACAGCTCCCTCAGGTACACCCCACACCACTACATTACTCGTAGCCGCAAGATAAGCACCACGATGATGTAACACAACTCCTTTAGGACTCGATGTTGTACCCGAAGTATATCCCAATGCAATACTATGCCACTCATCTTGTGGCGGTTTCCATTCAAACTCAGGGTCACCAGATTCTAGAAACTTCTCATATTGAACTGCCCCTTTCTGTAAAGCGTATTTAAGATTGTTTGGGTCACATTCACTGCTTTCGTCTTTAATTACGATTAGAAGTGGTGATTTGAAATTGTGTTGGATTTTGTTTTTGAGGATTTTTAAAGCTTCTTCGGCTAATTTGAAATATTCTTGGTCAACCATTATGACTGCCGATGATGAGTGTTCTAGAAGGAAGGCAATTGTTGAAGCGTTTAGACGAATGTTGACTGCGTTTATGACTGCTCCACTCATTGGAACCCCAAAATGGGATTCGTACATTGCTGGGATGTTTGGTGCAATCACAGCTACCTGTAAGTAGCAAGTATAAAGTGAGCTACATATCGAAAACCGATTTCACTTCATAAGCAAAAAAGTTGTTACGAGCCTATGAGGTTTAACAGTTCATGCTCAAAGTACTTTTGGCAATGATTTTAAGTAGCCTAACTTGCACTTTCTTCGAGTGGATTCTCATTAGCTTTGTATCTCAAAACTAGTCATATATGATTTTTCAGGCCAACATGCTCATAACTGAAGATGCCACTTAGAAGTTTTTGCGATAAGTAAAATATCTAAACGGGTGTTTCGATGCGTATTTAAAGTTACATTATTATAAAATTTAAGTTGTGATAATTAATTAGTTTAAAGTGTTTGTGTAGGGATGTGCAACAATCAATATCTAACTAGACCAGGCCGTGAGAGTACAACCACCCAACTTAAAAAATATTGGTACCAAGAACCGGACTGTATAGTAGCAGTTCGGTCTGTTTTAATTTGAATCATAAATCAGATTCATATTTTTTCAGCTAGACCGAGAATCGGACACATGGGCGGAGATAGGGAGAGGGCCCGGGAGCAAGTACCCCCTAGCGAAAAAAATTGTAGTGTAAATTTTCTAAAATATCTAGCTTTTCTTTTGTAACCCCCCACCCCCCCAACCCAAAAGAACCAATTTGTAGTAGTATAGTTTCTAAAAGTTATCGAAATGTGCCCCCTCGAGCAAAAAATTTTGGCTCCGCCCTGACCGGACATCGTATATATATGTTCGATCGACCCTTATTCATCTCTTATTTTCTATTAAATGCAACACGTCATTATTTACAGTAGTATTATTTAAGGGTGCTACTATAATACCCCACATTAGACCATCTCCACATCCCTTTTAACCTTTTGCTAACATTGCAACGCAGTTTTTTTATCCGTTCATGTTCTGTACTTTTTTGTCTTTTACTAATACTTTTGACTTGTCAAAGTTTATATTTACTGTTCTTTACTTTCTGTTCCGTTGTTTTATAATAAAAATAAATTATTATAAAGAAAACTGAAAAAACTAAAGGGGGTATTACTTGTGTTTTAATGGGTACCAATAACCCATCGCATTATTTATAATCATCAACATTTGTAACCCAAAAACACTACTACAGCCCTACTGTTATTATTCATAGGTCAACGAAATAAAGTCAAATACATCATCTAGCTACCTTAAAACATTTATTACCACAATCATCTGATTTTATTACCACAATCATATTCACACAATAATAACTTTCATTCTCGTTACAAGTACAACTATCCATCTGATTTTATGTAAAAATATAAGATATGAAATGAAAAAAAATGTAAAAAAAAAACATATTACCGTTGACCCAAATCCAACAGAGTATCTGGAAAGAGCAGAAGCTAAACGACAACAACGTTGGTAAGTTTGAAGCCATGTGAAGATAACAGAACCATGAACAAGGGATCTACGGTTAGGATGAACTAAAGCAGCTCGTTTAAGGAACCAAAGTGGTGTTAAGGATGTGTAGTTTGCTGAGTTTTTTGGTAAATCATCTATGTCTTTTTGGATGGTCATCGTCATCTTTGATGTTTCCCCGGTTGTTTAGGAGTTTTTTATTTGTTGGAGTTGGATATATCGGCCCCAACACCCCCACTCGCCGTAGATCCCGACCGGTCAACCACACCTGCCCAGCAGTGACTCAAAGCACACCACAAAGCCACCCCGAAGACACAATCCCAAACCCCACAACAACCTAAAACCCAACTCCCATCCACCCCCCCGTGAGCTCCCCTCACCCCGGGCAACGCCCCGGCCCCCCCTACCCTCCCCCATACTCCCTGACCACACCTCAACCATGTGCACACCAAGCTAAAACACCATGCCAAATGAAGAAATCTCCAACACACACCACAAACAAACCCTCCCACCTACAAGTCAGCTAAACCCCACAAAGGGACACCTTACCACCACCGAGCAATCCACCTCCAAACCATTCCCACCCAAATCCCGACATCCGCGCAACAGCCCGATCGCCCACGACCAACGCCCCTGCACCCCCCCCCCCCCCCACCCCACCCCCCCACCCAAAAATTACCAATTTGTAGCAGTAAAGTTTTCTAAAAGTTATCGAGAAATCCCCCTCGAGCAAAAAATTTTTAGGCACCGCCCTGACCGACATCCGTATATCTATGATATGATCGACCTTTATTTCCATCTCATATTTTCTATTATAAATGCAACACGTCATTAATTTCCAGTATATTATTTAAGGGTGCATACTATAATACCCCACATTGACCAAGCCCACATCCCTTTTAACCTTTTATGCTAACATTGTCAACGCAAGTTTTTTTAATCCGTTCATGTTCTGTACTTTTAGTCTTTTACTAATATTTGACTTGTCAAAGTTTATATTTACTGTTCTTTACTTTCTGTTCCGTTGTTTTATAATAAAAATAAATTATTATAAAGAAAACTGAAAAAACTAAAGGGGGTATTACTTGTGTTTTAATGGGTACCAATAACCCATCGCATTATTTATAATCATCAACATTTGTAACCCAAAAACACTACTACAGCCCTACTGTTATTATTCATAGGTCAACGAAATAAAGTCAAATACATCATCTAGCTACCTTAAAACATTTATTACCACAATCATCTGATTTTATTACCACAATCATATTCACACAATAATAACTTTCATTCTCGTTACAAAGTACAACTATCCATCAGATTTTTTATTAAAAATATAAGATATGAAATGAAAAAAAAATGTAAACAAAATATATTACCGTTGACCCAAATCCAACAAGAGTGTCTGGAAAGAGCAGAAGCTAAACGACAACAACGTTGGTAAGTTTGAAGCCATGTGAAGATAAGAGAACCATGAACAAGGGATCTACGGTTAGGATGAACTAAAGCAGCTCGTTTAAGGAACCAAAGTGGTGTTAAGGATGTGTAGTTTGCTGAGTTTTTTGGTAAATCATCTATGTCTTTTTGGATGGTCATCGTCATCTTTGATGTTTCCCCGGTTGTTTAGGAGTTTTTTATTTGTTGGAGTTGGATATATCGGTGCTATTTTTTGTGAAGGTGATTAGTTAGATACTACTTGAAATGAGTACTGTAGTTTACAATACTTTTGGTTTTTCTTATAGCAACGTATTTTTAGAATTAAAAAGTTCGCTTAAGTTACTAAACTTTTATTTTGTTCACTTAGGTTACTAAACTTATGAAACATGACATTTGGGGTTACTCAACTTGCAAAAATATACGTAAACATCATTGAACTTGTAAAAACATGACATTTATGTTACTTAACTTACCTAAAAATATACGTCCAGGTTGCTCGGATTAACATTGAAATTATGGGGGTGTATGTTTATTAAAAGTTCAGTAACCTAAGTGAACAAAATAAAAGTTGAGTAACTTAGGCGAACTTTTTGGGAAAGTATAGTAACTTCTTTGTCTATTAACCCCGTATTTTTATTACTCTTTTGCAAGGTTATAAATAAATAGCGTGAGGCGTTGCGTGACGGCATGATCAAACCTTACGTTTTCGGAGTCATGATTAGTCATGGCATTTTTTAAGGCGTGACTTAAAACGGCACAAAATATGAAAATATTTATAAATTTATATATTTATATCATATTTCAAATATATTGAGGCTACAAAAAGTGTCATACATAAGGAATGGAGTCAGGAAACTATCTTTGTATGTAATCTTTTTCATTTCAATAAAGAAAATGGTTCTTATCGCGCTTTATCACGTTTTTTCACTTCTCGTCTCACGTCATGCCTTAAGTCCACGCCTTAAGTCTACGCCTTGATCTATTGCGTAGCGTGAAAGTTACGCCTTGTGCCTTTGCGAGGCCGAAGCGGCGCCATGACGAGCCTTTTAGAACCATGCTCTTTTCATCTTATTGCCCCCTCCTTCTCAAAATGGTTTATATTAAGAAATTTGCAACATTGACATTGCACTTATTTAAACATGACTTAAATTTACGATATATAGTTTTGGCCGCAGCCACAAAATTATATATCACTCCTCGCAATTGAGGTAATTTCATCAGGAGAAGTTACATCCCAAACAAAGTTTACATGAGAACTAAAAGCTATTTTAGCGACATGATGAGCCACTAAATCACAATCGTGATTAACCCATGAGAAAGAGAGAGCTAATTAGGATGCTCATAGCTTAATGTCATCAATAACAGCAGCTGTGGTCCAAGGAGGGTCGGTTTCTAAAGAAGCAAATGAAACAACCAATTTAGAGTCCGACTCAATTGTTGCATTTTGCCAGCCTTGCGAGATAGCTAAATGACAAGCACTTCTAATGGCTAAAATTTCAGTCATGAAAAGATCAGACGCACACCATATCTCGCCGAAACATAAGAGAATAAAACTAAGATTTTTTAGAAGATTTATAAAATTGTTACCTCAAACAATATTATTAAACTATAAAAAAATTATATTTGGCCCTATTACTATTATTGATAAAGTTTTCATTATCAATATCCTCTTTAAAAATTAACGAGGTTTTAAACTCGCGCTCTGCTGCGGAGCGCGGGGTTTTAGAGTTTAACTTAATAACGGGACTTAGGTAGCTTATGAACCTTTTCCCAGTAGCTGCAAAAATCATTCCCTTATGGAAAACCTATAATGTAATACCAAAAGCCCTCAAAATACATATTAAACGTATATTTCCATCAAATGAGTGTGTGCTGCAATGTCTCAATAACCAACAGATCATTAAACCCTCAGTAAACAGAATTTAACCTGCGTTTTCTCGGGATGTTCTTGTGCTTGTAAGCTCCTTTTGTGCTTGTTCGTACGCCTACAGATCCTCTGTAAACACTTCTTCAATAGATGTCCTCACAACTTTGTTGCAATACGTCAAAGCTTTATAGTTTCTACAATCTACGAATACCTAGAATGTATAAAAAATGAAATAAAACCAAACCACGTAAAAGGGTCAATCAAAAGATGGAACTACACTTACCCTTAACATTTCTCATCCGCGCATGGATAATCTTTTGCTTGTTAACTGAATCCTCTTCATTTTCCATCTTCAAAAAAACACTTCCATCAACTACAAAGGAAAACATCCATTTAAAAACACCTTCTCAATCATAGGTATGAACAGATAAAAAATAGTTACTGTGCAGAATGTGAGGTGGGACAATGCATGTATTTTATAGTGTCCTTGTTTCACTGTTATTCATGCATAGTTTGCATGGTAGGTCTAATTTGATGAGTGGCAACTCTATAACATACTGTGTAGGATGCCAGGTGGAGCGATGCATATATTTTATGGTGTCTTTGTTTCACTTTTCTTCATGTCTATTTATATGCTACTTTTGCCATCGTTTTCTTATTCTCATAGTTTTCTTATAGCTAAAATGGCCATTCCTTTACCCTTGCTTGAAGAGTTGGCATGTGTTGCTGAATCAGATGCTACAAAGGATCAATTGATAGTGTTGTTTGAAAGAGGTTGTTGAGGATGTCGGGATAATTAGGGATTTTAGCAGGTTGTCTAGTGAATTGAGGGAAGCTGTTAGGAGGAGGGGTGGGTATGTTGCTGAGCTTAGGGCGTCGAGGAGTTATGATGATGCTCTTGGAACCATCGATAAGTTGAGCCGCATGCATCTTGACGATATGGAGAAGGCTGCTCACTTGTTGTTAATGGCGAGGGAGACTCAGATTAAAGTAGATGAAAAGACTGGTTTCATTATGAGGTTGAGGAATCATGTGGCGGTTTTAGTTTTTGTATCTGCATGCTAGCTGGTGGTTCTGTATGTCTAGTTTGGTTTATGTAGTTGTCGGTGTGTAACTGGTATGTTAGTCATGGATAGTTTATGTATGTTGGCTTCTGTATGGTGACTTTTGTAGTAATAAATGAAAGTAGTGTGGTTTAATCTTGTCTTTTTTGCCTTGATTTTTATTTCTTGGATGTAGTATAGAGTTCCGTGTGGTTGTGTGTTTTATGGATTTTTCTAAAGAGATCGTTGACCCAATCTGATAAAGATTAAAGTCCAACTTAGGAGGAAAAGGCACTAAGAAATACCTATTTGTGTTCAGTCTTAAACATACGCAGATGGACTAAAGTTTAAGAGATATGTTAATGTGTCGTTGTGTGGTGTATATTTTTATGATTCAAGTTTTAAATTTATATTTTGCCGACTTAACCAAAAACAACACGGGCAGGGGAGTGTGTACCCGGGTCACGGTGGGTAGCTTCGTGGTAAGTAGGTATCAAACACTTGAAGTGAGGTTATCTCTCAGTTATTAATATTTGGTTATCTAATCTAACGTCAAAACCTATGCTGTCCTATGTAGTTTAATCCTATTGTAACAGAGTAGAAAAGGGGGGTTTGGCCTGAGCGACTGGCACGGGTTTTGGTGGTGTAGTCTTAATCAGTCAAAACCACTTTAAACGCAAGAAATTAATCAGAAGATAAGCAAGAGCGGGAGGGTCGAGCCTATGTTGAAAACTGTATTAGCCTCATAATCCGGTTAGAAGTTTGGTGTGTTTATTCTGTGCAATGTTTACTTATTCTCGGAGGTGGCATACTCATCTTAGACTTAGGCGGGATTCATCCTAAGAGCTAGAGACACATTAATATGTCACATTAATAGCATCATAGTCATTAAAGCATCCTTATTTGTGTTGATTATAATCTATCTTTAGGGATTAAAGCAATGGTGATCTGTTATACCCATGCTCATAGAGACTTACCCCCTTACTGTTAATGGGCAATTATTACTCTTGTAGTCACTTGGTCCAACTATCCAATGAAATCTAAGAATTTATTTGTAGAATTTGTTGAATTTGTTAGTTATATAATGTCTAAAACCGGTTAGAATTGTGATAGATTTTTCTGACCTCTCAACGTTTTATTAATAACAAAATGTGAAAACGTTTACAATTAAAATTAATCGTTTTACAATTTATTAATCATAAAATTCTATTTCTTAGATTAGTGATCCACTTAAAGGTCATGAAGAAAACAAATCATTAAGCATGATTAGTGATCAAGAAAATATTTTTCTCTCATCCATTATATTTTTACAAAATTAATTATACAAAATATTTTCTAATTAAAAGAAAAGTTTTATTAAAAACTTAAAATTTGAATTCAAATTTGCCCTAAAACGGAAAGTCTTCTACACAGATAGACAACCTTCCCACAAAAAGACAAAGAAACGGGGCGGAGTCTATGGTGGCTGGCCCCTCTTATAGGCCTGGCTGGCCGATGTTTATATATATGGAGAACCGCCGGGACCGCTGATGTAGAGTTTTTATACACTAATAAAATATAGAATAATATTTCTAAAAGAGCAATTAAGAACTTTCCTAAAGTCTCCCTTAAGAAAAGCTTACTCTAAAAGATATATATATATAATATATAATACGTATATTTAACCGGGAAGAATGATCACCCGGGTCGTTTCCCCAACGACTTGCAAACTTGGATTATGATTTGAAGGAGAGAAAAGAAATTTTTGAATATCTATGACTACTAAATTAAAGCAACAATTAATATGAACAATTAAAAGCAATTAAACACTTAACAATTAACGGGAAACAAATAAAACACGACAAATAAGCTAATACACTAAAATTAACTCCTAAAAATGCAAACTAAATTTCTAATCCTAAACTAGGACTAAAGAAAATTGTAAGAAAAAGAAAAATATTTTTTTGATTATTTTTGAATTTATTATGAATTAAAAACTTTTTTAATCTAATTAAATCCTAAAAAATAGCAAATTAAGTTCTAAAAATTAACAAAAATGATTTTTAAACTTAGAAAAGTCTAAAGTAACTTAAAAACTCAGAAAACTATTTTTACCTATTTTTAAAATTAAAATCCTATTTTTAAAATTAAAAATAAAAGCTTAAAAATTAAAATTAAAATCTAAAAGGTGTAAAAATGATTTTACTGAATGTAAACCTAAAAGTAATTTTTATAAAACTAAAAACTATTTTTTTGTAATTTTCTGAAACTTTTTTCTATTTTTTTTTTGAATTTTCTAAAATTAAATCTTTCGAAAAATCCTAAAAAATAAACTAATTAATGGAAAAATGTGAAAAATTCAGGAAAAGTCTATGATGCAACAAAGATTACTAGAAAAATAAAAGACACAACTCAGCTTATCAAATAAGCTGTGAAAACGGCTTATTTAGCTACGGCTTATATTTAAGAGAAAGAAAAGAAAACGTGTATAAGACAAATGTGCATCAATAGCTCAACGGATGAGCTATTGTAGCACACTTGGTAAAACGTATGGTCTATAAGCAGGAGGTCTTGGGTTCGAGGTTGGTCACACCCGTTTTTGCTAATTTTTTTATTTTTGAAAACCAAATATTAAAACTAAAAGAGAACACTTTTTTAAATACTTTTTATAAAAACAACTTAAGCTAAAAATCAAAATTAAGCTCTCTAAGAGCTTTTGAAATCACTGTTACAGTAAGTGAGAGTTTAAGCTCTCTTTTGCTTGTTTGGACTTATAAGCTTGCACAAGCTTTAATATATGCTCATTTTTCAAACCAAAAGCTGTTCTAGAATCCTAATGATGTGCATAAGCTAAAATTGATAAGCTACTATGACTAAAAACACTTAAGGCTTACTAAAACTAAAGATCAAAGCAGCTAACTCAGAACTAGGCACTTAGAATTCAAAATCTAAATAAGCCAATAAGCTCAATAAGCTGAGACAGAAGTTGAGCTTATGAGAACTTAACAATTACCTACTAAGCTATGAATCTAAATTATTAAAATAACTACTATAAGCTAAATTTCCAATTTAAAAGCTTAAACTAAGTTACTACTGTTTTTGATATTTTTGGCTTTTTAATGACTTTTAAAACTAAATGTAATTAAGCAAATAAGCAAGAAATGAGAAATCAAGCTTTAAACTATATTAAGCTATAACTAATCTAAAAATATACTAAGTTTTAAAGCCTAGATCCTACTTAAGCTAACTACAATGAAAATTAAAAGGCCAACAGTAGTAACTGTTGTTACTACTGCTGGTGTAATTTGAAAAAGCCACAAACACAAGTGTGCATGTTACCTTAAGGGTAGACCTACACAACACACTCCTATTGAGTGTATTTGAGCAAACTACAAACACAAATCAAGCCTAAAAAGCTTGATTTAATTTTTAACAAGCAAGAATTAAGGAGAAAAGTGCCCTGGTGCTGAGATAACTAGATTAAGCCCTAACTCTTTAGATTTTGAAAACTAACTTTTGAAAATGCTTTTCCTAATGATCATAAGTGAAAATGAAACTGACTCAAGCAAAATTTAAGAGCTTACTTTGACTTTTGGTGGTCAAAAAAGCTTAAACCAAACACTCCTTAACCTATGACAGATTTTAAAATAGCTTATGAAATTAAGATCTAATAAACTAATCTTAAGTACCAGATGTTAATACCAGACACTAATTAGCTTAATAAAGACTTAATAAGCAATATTCAACAATCAAATAAGCTAGAACAAGAAGTAATAAGCTAATGCTATATTTTTTGGATTTTCAACTGTTTTATATAAAAAGCATGTAAAAATAAGATTTAGGCTAAGATATTAACTAATTAAGCATACACTACTATAATAAGCATGAATAAGCATATCTAAACAGTAATAAGCTGAATAAGGACAAACAATAAGCTAAAATAAGCTAGAGACAGTTTAATGCTTAAAGAGTGAAAGATACCTAGATCCCAGCTTAACAGGGACCAAATAAGCTCATATTGAGATGTTCCTACAAGCTCTGGCTTATTGAGAATAAGCTAGTAAGTCCTGGAAGCCCATCCATGTTTGGCTTCCCTTCCATTAAAATAAGCTGAGGTATTTGTTTGAGTGGATCTTAAGTAATTAATCAACTTAGTTGAGCTTATTAGGCTAAACTGAGTTTAGATTTAGCTTATTTTAGAGAGAAGAGCTCATTGAGAGCTTATTATTAGAACAGTATTAAGTAAATTATGGAATTAAAAGCACGATTTAAGTGAAACAATATTTCATTGATAAAACAAGCTGAGTACAATATGAATAAACTAAAATTACATAAGCTAAATGTTATCTAAAAATTACTATCTCAAAAATTACTCACCAATTTATGAGAAATTACCTCTATTTATAGTCGAATGAGGATGCATATGCCTTTAGGACTTATGCTTTCTCTGTGAGGAGCTCGAGGTGTCTAATCTCAGCCCTCTAATCCTCCTTGTGTTACTTTGAATCGATCTCAGCCTTCGATTTAGCCTCCACGCATCAATAACCATTAGGAAAGGCCGGGATTGCCAGTGTGTCATTCTCTGACACGCGTGGCAGGCCTTCTAGAAGAGCAAGGGATTGTGGGTGTACGATTTGGTGAGGTAAGGGTGCAGGGGAATTCCGTGAGGAGATGGGTATTGTGAGAGTAATGGGGCGGGAAAATTCAGTAAATAAGTTGGTTTTTACTGTTTGGAGTTGACTGGAGTTAAAAGGGTTTGACCGGATATGGTTTTGGGCTGGGCAAAGTGGTGATGGGCCGGTTTGGATTTGGTTATTAGTAAAGGCTAACGATCGGTTAGTCCCTTGTTAACAAAGGACTAACGGTGTAATTAATTTTGGGGCTTGTTTTTGAATTTAATTTAACAACAAAGGGGTTTTTTGAGATTTTAATGGTTATGTCTTAATAGTTGACAAAGTTTGCCGTGGAGTGGACTTTGGTTGACTTTTTGTTGACTTTAACTTGGATAAATCGATCTTAGCACTTTGTCCGTCTCCAGCTTTATAGAATTCCATCTTGATCAATTACGTGCTCAGTTTTGTCTTTTCCGGCTTGATTTAAGACCATTTGCATAATATCCGGTACCTGCATACACATAGCACAAAACAAGCATATTTTTGGCATTTAAAGTCTGTTTTGGGTCATTTAGGGTCATTTTTGGTATAAACAGATATGTGTATTTTACACTTATCACCAGACTTGGTTAAAACTGCTTTAGGAGAGAAATTTCTTCTATTATTAGAGAAATTTTGGTGATTGGTCCTCATTGCATCATTCCAAACTGGTTTACTTTCCCTTTCACCAGTTCCCTTTTTCCCTTTGTTCAAAACAGGTTTTTGCCCCATCACTTTTATTTTTTTTCATGGTATTACAATCTTTAATTTGATGTTCAACTTCTAAAGACAAGTAAGCTCTTTTGAAGACTGAAATTATCTCATAGCTTTTTGAGTCTGTTCATTTTCTTTTTTCCTGTTGTACCTAGATTTGACTAACATTCCTAGGTTCATTAGCCTGCTTAGGTTTTTGTTGAACATTAAACAGATTTTACCACCTTTGACACAATCTCATCCTCTTCACAGTCAGAAACCCAATCCTCAATAATTGGTGCATCTGGTGTTTTCTTAGTCTCTATAGAGGAAATCTCAGATATAAATCTTATTTCTACCTTTACACCATAGACTCAAATTCAGGTCCTCTAGAACTTTTCATATGCCGAGGTGAGATAAATCAATTGAAGGAGTTATAAATAGGCCCGTAGGTGGAGGTGGAACATCATTGTACCCCAAACCCTTCTTATTATTATCTATTAATTAACTTCCTATCACTTTATCTAAACTCTTAGTGGCATTATCATAGTTGTTAATTTTAAGCAGATTATCCTCTTTTTCTTTCTTAAGTTTTTCTATTATAGTCTTAAGAGTAATAATCTCTGCTTCATTGAAGGTGGCATCTCTTTTTAGTACAGCTATTTTATCAGTAAATATCACCTCATTTTGTTTGTAGAAGGCAAGTTGTTCTTCTACAAAGGCTAAGGCTCTTTTATAATTGGCCAGATCAAATTCAGTTTTATTACAGTCTATTCTTAACTTATCATACTGAGCTTTAAGTATTTCAAATGACTTAAGACAAATGCTAGAACAAGTTTTGTCTTTTTGTACCTCTGAATATGAGAAAGCCATCAATGCCATATTGGTAGGGACTTCCTCTTCAGCCATGAAACTCCAATCAAATCCAGCTCTATCAACTGCTAACATAGCCTTTGGAGAGGCTTCCTCCACCTTCATAGTCCTCCTTGTAATCTCTTGATTTCTGCTCCCTTGATCATAACTCCTAGCCCTACCATCTTAACCTCTAGGGTTTCTGCATTCCCTAGCAAAATGTCCTAACTTATGGCAGTTAAAACATTCTACTTTTGTCTTGTCAAAAACTGTTGCTATCACACATCCGTTGAATGGTCCTGATTTTCTTTCCAGTCTTGATAAAACTTCTTTGGCTCTCTATGCTTAGCTAGTGCCAACTGCCTTTTAAATCCATATTTTCTAAGTCTTCTTCATGGATTGTTCCAAATTTATTAAACATTTTGAGATCAATATGGTTGATTCAGCTAGGATGCATAAACTATGGCAACATCTTGATGGCAGCACCAAAAAATAATATCATAGTACTCTTGCTAGCACTAACAGGAGTGCTAGCAGTACTAACTGGAATATGAGCAGTATCTTCATTTATACTTCTAGGAGTTGATACAAATGCCATATTCTGAGATCCTGTGGTTGAACTAGAAGATATAGATCCCTTTACCTCTTGTTCAACAATCTTAAAATTGTTGTACAAGTCATCTATGCTCATTGTTTCTAGATCTGGTTTGTTTCTCCATACAACCACATGTGTATTCCACTCAACAGGAAGACATCTTAAGAATTTCATATTCAAATCTTCTTGAGAGATGTTTACACCCAAGATAGACAATTGGCTAATAATCTTCTGTAGCTTGTTGAAGATAGAGTCAAGTGACTCTGAACTTGAAGCATTGAAATTTTCATACATCTGCTTTAGGAGTGTCTTTTGAGTCTTCTTGGTGGCTTCATTACCACCAAATCTTGCTTCTATAGCTTCAAACAAGGTCTCGGCATCCTTGTATTGATTAAAAGTGAGTAGATGCTCACTTGGAAGTGTCATCATCAAAATACTTTGGGCTTTAAGATCATTCTTCTTTTCAATCTTCTCATCAATAGTAATAGCACCAGGTATTTTTGAAGTAGATGTACCATCAACATTTGTAGTGGTTCGTGCTACTGGGAGTTTCCATCCTCTATGATCTCCCAGGAAAGAGCATAGTCTTGAAGTTAAATGTATGACTCTATTCTGAGTCTCCATGTGTCATAATCACCTTGCTTCAGAAGTGGCAGTTTTGCAAGAGCATTGTTTTGGGTACTTTCTAGATCCATAGGTCTTGATCTAGAGATGTAAAAAGAGTTAGATCTAATTTGTTTCTTCTTGATCAAGGTTTCAGAACACTGGCTCTGATACCACTTGTTGATTCCGTTTATAATAGATCGTTTGTTAGCTTGTTGAAGCTTTTAGTCACCTTAGATAAATCCAAGACAACTAAGGTTGAAACCTTGACGATTATGTATACATATACTATGCGAAATCTAGTATATATACTAAAGAAAAACAATAAGGATTAACAAGAAAGATTCTCTCACCTTCAAAATATAATTACAATAATAACAAAACAACTATATGTTTTGATCATATTACATATTTGTACTATGTGTTGTGTTCAATTGTATATATTTCTAACTATGTCGTAGGGTTCCTTTTATACACTAGGGAAAACCCTAATAGGCTTACAAAACGCGTTAAAAGATAATGCATATCTATTCCTAATATATCTCATGCATATCTCATAAGCAGTACTAATACAATACACTAGCAGTACTAACTACTAAAAATAACATACTATAAAACTATTTACAGGCAGTACTATTCATTGTACTGCATACTAACTATAAAGCTAGCTGCCCACCCTCCAAACCCCCCCCCCCCCCCCCCCCCCCCCCCCCCCCCCCCCCCCCCCCCCCCCCCACCCAAAAAAACTACTAAAGACTTAGAACTTTTTCTTCTATTTTCATTAACATCATTAATTAATAAGTCTTCTCTAGCAGTATTAATCTTAAGCATAGCAGTATTAACTTGTAGAGCTTTAGAATCCCAAATTATCTGCTCGGAGCAATTCAAGTGATTGTGATATCCACTCAACAATTTATCATTTCTACAAGGGAATACACCTGAGGTTCTATGCATTGTTAGCATTCATAATGTCGCATGGAAACTTTGGGCAGAATTCAACTTCTTCATGCAAAGAACTTCATTGACGATACAGGAAAGAGAGTGTAGCTTTATGAAGGAATTCGTAAGTTTGCTTATAAGAAGGGGGAAAATAACTACGTTGGAGTTCTACTGTGATTTTCATTGCTACTCAATGACATGAACATCTACAATATGAAACTGGAACAATTTCAAGTGAAAACTAAGTTTTTGAACACTCTTCCTCCTGAGTGGAGTGTGACAGATGTCAAACTGGTTCAGGATTTGCATACAACTAAAGTTGATCAGCTTCATGCTTACTTGGGACAACATGAATTCCATGCAAATGAGGTTCGTTTAATGCATGAAACAGCTACTCAGATTCGCTTTCTTTGGTTGGAACCCATCGGATGACCTAGTCTCCTTATCAAACTCATCAAAACTCTTACCAAAACACTCAATTTCAACCAAAAGTTTCACCATATCAGTCTCCACGGTATGGATCACCTTATCAGTCTCAACAATACTCAACTCATTAATCTTAAACACCTCTTTCCAATCACTTTACTCCATTGATTATCAATCATTAGTTTACCACAACGTTTATTCTCCATCATCATATATCCCTCAACTGGAATATGCTCCCACAATTAACAAACAACCTGAATTTTCCCAACCAGACTTAGGTCTAATTATTCTAGTGTTCTAGAAAGGTGATTATCTCATTGATGCCATTAATCACATGATGACTTTCTTGACTGCTGTTGTCACTTCCCACTACCTCACTACCAATAATCAGCTGAGGAATTCATCAAACCCTAGGCAACAAGCTACCATTAATAATGGAAGAGTGACTTACAACCAATTATTGGATACAACACATCTTTAGATGCGGTATACATGGACATACACTCCAGGAGGCAAGTGGAAGCTTTCTGGAAAAAACAAAGGACTGTTATTTGTTACAACTGCAAAGGGGAAGGCCATATGTCCAAACAGTGCACTAAACCTAAGAGGAAACGGGATTATTCTTGGTTTAAGGATAAAGTGTTGTTGATATAAGCTAAAGCAAGTGGTCAAATTCTACATGAGGAGGAACTTGCATTTTTTGCAGATCCAGGAATTCTTTTTTTTTTTTTTTTTTTTTTGTTACCCAAAAGGTCAAGCCATATAGAATGTCTTACTCACAAAGGCAATATTAAGCTGATGATCTTGGTATGGCATTTGAATCTGCTTTGTGGTGAACTCAATCACTGCCAAAAGTTGCTCTCATGAGCGAATTTATCTCATTATGGTTCAGATGCTCTTGCTGAGGTAAACAATCATGATAATATGAATAATAATATGATCAATCAAGTTGTGCAGGCGATTCCGTCTTCTGAACAGTCGAATGTTGTGAACCACTCAGAGACTGAAATAACCAGTGATAGCAATATCATTCCTTATTCTTAGTATGTGATTGGATTTACAAACAGCGGCTGTTCAGAATTCGAACTCCTTTACACAACAAGAGGCACTGATTTTAACTGTGATTGGAAACACTAAAATCCTAGTAGTTATTTGTACCTAGATTAAAATCTGGAAAATAAAAGTGTCAATAAAACTTTAACTGCTGAGCTTGAAAGATATAAGGAACAAGTTAAAGTGTTGAAAGAAGGATAGAATGTTGATTTAAGGAGTAATAATAACGTTTTAGATTCAAGTGCATAGTCCGTAGAGATTGATCGTCTTAAAGAAACTCTTTCTGAACATTTAAAAGAAAAGGAATCTTTAATGCAAACAGTCACTCTTCTGAAAAATGATTTTGAGAAAGAAGAATCTAGGAACATTGATAGAGTGATTGCGTTAGAAAAGAAAATCAAATAGCAATATAATATTGTTTTTAAATGAGATCAACCTGCACAAACTGTTCACATGTTGATGAAACCTCAGTTTTTCTATGATCATACCACTAAACAAGCTCTAGGTTTTTAAAATCCTTTCTATCTAAAGAAAGCTCAGAAGTTGGAACCAAATCTTTATGATGGTAATGTTAATATGAATACAAGTGTTTTTGTGGGGGGAAATTTTTCCTGACTCCGGAAGAAGTACCTACTGCTTGCTGAAGTGAGTCGTTCAAAATAATTTTAAAACAAAGGATCCTATGATGTTTCAAAAGAAAGTCAATACTACACCAGTCGATTATGTTGTCCTTAACTAACTTTCTCAAGATTTTGAAACACGATTTGTTCCACAAACTAAATTATCTGCTGAACAAGCCTTTTGGTCTCATAATTCTGTGAATTTCTGGGATCCCACTCTTTCTAGTAGACCCACCAAAGTTGAGGTTCACAAAAGAAACTTTCTAAGTCAGCAAAGGTTCAATACAAGTTTGATAAAAACTTAAACAACCATATTGCTTGTTTGATGTGGTTGTCAAAGAAAGAACCTACCCACATCCATCACGAGGCTTGTGGGCGGATTTGAACCAAACACAAAAGCTTGTTTTAGGGATGAAATAATTCCATTTGTAAAAGCTCTGAAGGACTTATTTAATACATTTGATCAATATTTGATTGATGAACTTTCTGAAGTCCAAAATGTCTTTCATCAAATGGAACAGGCTATGGAACAACATCGTTTAGAGTAAAAAACATTTGAAGTTAAAATGAATCAAGTTTTGAACGAAAACGAACGACTCTTGGAACAAGTTATTAGCAAAGATATCGTGAACACTATTGTGAATTCTTTTGTGGATATTGCTTCTGCGAATGTGCATGAATGTGAAAAGTGTCTCAAACTGAGACTGAGCTTCTCAACAAAAAGGATTTCATTGAAAAGAGATTACGAATAAACTTGTTTCAAAAGTTTTACCACTCTAGAACAAACCATTGATCTCTTTAGAAGTTGATATCATAACATAATCGGAAATTTTTCAATGGGACAATTCCGTTTCAAATCAAGTGCTCTAATTTTTTGAATAATGTTGTATTAAATGAATTGAAGCTCAGTCCAAGGAAAAAAACTAGTCTTAAAGAAGTTGAAAGAGGAATTAAAAATCTAAGTGAAAAATGTATGAAGATACTGTTAAAAACGGAATTAGAAGTGATTGAACATAAATAATGATTGGATCATAGTGTGTCGAAGCTTTTGCTGAGAATGAGCAGTAGGAACAGACTCCTAAGCGACTTTATGACTCGATTAAACAGCACCTATTCGATCAAAAGAAAATGTGATGATTTAATTAATCAAGTCAATTTAAAGTCTGTGGAAATCTCTGATTTAAAAATGCTAGTCTTCAGGAAAAAAGTTTTGAAAATTACAACTCTCAAGGATGACTTAAGAAAACTTAAAGGAAAAGCTCTAGTTGATAAAGCTATTACGAAACACACTATTAATCTAGAGATGCTTAAGATTGATATGGAACCAATAACCCCTAAATTGTTGAATAAAAGGACAGCTCACTCTGCCTATATTAAGCACACTCAGGAAGAAGCTGCAGCTCTTAGGGATCTAGTTGATCATGTTAAAGCAAATTATCCTCTAGATCATTCTTTAGAATCTGCCTGTAGGTATACTAAACTAATTCAGGAGTTGCTTACAAACATCAGTAAAACCTGCCCTAGTATCAACAACTCTGGTGAACAATTAGTGGCTACGACCCCAAAGAACAAGAATAAAAGAGTTAGATTCACTAAGTCCGTCACATCCTCAGGAAACACAATCACAAAAACAGCCTTTACATCAAACCTAGTTTATTAACAAACCTATGTTGTCTTCTACAGGAGTAAAACCGTCTACTAGTGCTAATGGATCACAGCCTTCAGCAATACAAAGAAAGATAAGATTCAGCAAACACCAAGTAGTACTCAGAAGAATAAAGTAGAAGCCTACCCTAGGAAAGTTAAATCTAGTTTGAAAAATAAAGACTGTGTTGTTGCACCTAAAGGAACTACTCATGTGCAGCATTCCAAGCTTAATGCGAGTTCTGAACTTAAATATGTTTAGTGTGTTTGGTTTGCAGTGCTTTACTTGTTAATCATGATTTGGGGGGGGGGGGTTTTTTTTTTGTTGGGTTCTTGATTTTATAAATCATGTGAATGCTCGTACTAACTCTAAATATGTTAAGAAAAATTCAAAGGGAAAAGTTTAGAAACCAACAAGAAACGTGTTCACAAATATAGGATACATCTGGAGACCTACTGGTCAGACCTTCACTATAGTAGGAAATATGTGCCCTTTAACAGATTACCATAAAATACCGAAGTGCCCCTTAGGAAACAAACTTCTCTAGAAAATGAAACACCTAAGCCTGTCGTAACATTTGTTTACTCAAGGAAACCTAGGAAATCTAAAACTAATGTTCCTGTTAGCAAATCTAAGGTTCTTAAATCTGTATCTGCTAACAAAAAGGAACCCAATCAATCTTGGGGATCCATAGTTTCCGATGTTCCATCTTCCTCTTTTGATGAATGCAGGTCATCCAAATTTTTCTCTAGTATTTGGACTCCGACTGCTCCAAACATATGACCGGAGATCGCTCTCAGCGCACCAATTTCGTCAATAAATTTTTAGGTACAGTCAAATTCGAAAATGATCACGTGGCAAAGATATTAGGATATGGTGACTATCAGATTAGGAATGTTACGATATCAAGGGTTTAATACGTAGAAGGACTTGGACACAACTTATTCTTCGTTGGGCAATTATGTGATTCAAACCTTGAAGTTGCTTTTCGACAACACACCTGCTTCATTCATAATCAAGAAGGTGTCGATCTCTTGACCGAATCTCGAGGAAACAATATATATACTCTGTCTCTTGGAGATATGATGGTGTCCTCTCCTATATGTCTCTTGTCAAAGGCCTCAAAGACTATGTCCTGCTATGGCATCGACGGCTGTCTTATCTGAACTTTGGTGTAATCAACCATTTAGCTAGACATGGTCTTGTTTGAGGTCTTCCTAAGCTAAAGTTTGAAAAGGACCATCCGTGTTCTGCATGTGCAATGGGCAAAAGCAAGAAGAAACCCTACAAACCTAAATCTAAAGACACCAACCAAGAAAAACTCTATCTTCTTTCGTAACATGGATCTTTGTGGACCAATGCGTGTCACAAGTGTTAATTAAAAGAAGTACATCCTCGTCATTGTCGATGATTACTCTCGATTTACATGGGTTAAGTGCTTAAGGTCAAAAGATGAAGCTCTAGATTTCATAATCAAGTTTCTCAAGATGATCCAAGTGCGGCTTAAAGTACATGTCCGACGAATCAGAACAGATAATGGAACTAAATTTGTTAATCAAACTTTGCGTGAATATTATGAGAAGGTGGGAATCTCTCATGAAACATCTGTTGCTCGCTCTCCACAAAAAAATGGTATCGTTAAAAGACGTAATCATACGCTAATTGAAGCTGCCTGCACAATGTTGATTTATGCAAAAGGTCTGTTATTCTTATGTGCAGAAGAAGTTGCTACCGCATATTACACCTAAAATCATTCCATCGTACATCTTCGTCATAGTAATAATCCATATGTGCTTTTACCTGACAAAACTTCCCGACTTATCATTTTTCCCTGTATTTGGTGCACTCTGCTATTCGACGAATGATAGTGAGAACTTGGGTAAGTTACAACCGAAGGCGGATATTGGTATTTTCATTGGCTATGCACCCACAAAGAAAGCATTTTAAATTTACAATCGATGTACCAGACGAATCATTGAAACAATTCATGTAGATTTTGATGAGCTAACTTCAATGGCTTTGAAACAATTAGTTCAGGCCGTACATTCTTGATATTGATCCCTACAACAATCAGTTCAGGACGCGTGCACTATCCCTCCTACTTTTCACATTTGTCCCACCTTCAAGAAATGATTGGGATCTTTTGATTCAACCGCTGTTTGATGAATTACTCACTCCTCCACCCAGTGTTGATTACCCAGCCCCTAAAGTCATTGCTCGAATTCATGAAGTAGAAGCTCCAGTTCCTGCTGTATCTTATGGTTCACTTCTTCAACAAATGGTGACCAAGAGGGCACAATAACTAAGTAACTCTCTAAACATCACCGAAATCATCTACCTCCCCATTCATCCTAACGCTGTAAGAAGACATTCATATATGATGTTGACCATAATGGGTAATGATCGTACTTTGGTATCCTAATTCCAGAAGTTCATTTGATCAATCTTACATCATCGGATATTATATTATTAATTGTGCATCCCGATCACCAAAATTTATGAAACACAATAGCTAATGGACTAAGGATCACCTACTTGAAATAAAATCAGGTGAACTCGCACTAGACTTAGTTTCCAAAAGGATTGCAATTTCATGAGCAAGCTCTTTTTTGTTACACGATGCATTTCCTCCCTGCTGTTAAAACCATGACGTATAAAGAAGCTTCACTCAATCTTGCTGGATCGAAGCATTGAGAAGAACTCTAATGAGTTCGAGAAAACCTTGAGTATGGAAGATCGTACCCCGACCAAATAAAACGTTATGGTATTACTTTGAAGTGGTTATACAAGTGAAGCTAGATGAATGGGAGTATTCTAAAGAACAACAAGCTTGATTTGTAGCTCGTGGTTACGTCAAGATGAGGAATTAATTTTGAAGAGGATCTTTTGTCCTGTTGCTAAGTTTAGAGGCTATAAGGATTTTTCTCGGTTTGTCGCTCACATGAACATAGGTCTTTACCAAATGGATGTGAAGACTGCGTTTCTGAATGGTAAGCTGTGGGAAGAGGTTTATGTTTAGCCCAGTCGACGGGGTTTGTGGATCCCAGATATCCCATATCACGTGTACAAGCTAAGAAGCTTCTTTATGGGTTGAACTTGCTTCACGCTGTGTGTGTACGAATGTTGTCTTCATTCCTGATATCCTAAGACTTCTCTAAAGGCTCAGTGGATCCTACTATGTTCATCTGTAGGCAAGGCAAGGAATTACTTCTGGTACAAATACTATTGTCGATTGATATTATCTTTACAGATCTACACTTGAACTTGTTGTCTATTTGCTAATAATCAGGTGTTCAAAAATTTAAGAATAGTAATGATGGCTAAATCTCATTTTTCATTAGGACTACAAGATTTCCAAAGTCCCTGAGGCATCTTTTTAACCAGGAAAATATGCCCTTGAATCTTTAAAGAAGTACGGTTTGGACTCTTGTACCCGGGGATACTCCATGGTGAAGAATCCAAATGGATGAGGATAAAGAAGGAAAAGCTGTTGATCCGTCACACTATCATGGCATGATTAGAACCCCTCCTTTATCTTACAGCCAGTAGGACCCTGATTCTACAATTTGCTATATGCATGTGTGCCTTGCTATCAGGCGACCCCCCCCCCCCCCCCCCCCCACCCCCACCCCCCCCCACCCCCCCCCCCCCCCCCCCCCCCCCCCCCCCCCCTCCCCCCCCCCCCCCCCCCCCCACCCCCCCCCCCCCCCCCCCCCCCCCCCAACCCCCCCTCCCCCCCCCCCCCCCCCCACCCCTCCCCCCACCCCCCCCCCCACCACCCACCCCCCCCCCCCCCCCCTTACCGAAAGACTTACATGTGATAAAAAGGTTCTTTCTATATCTAGAGGAAACTGTTAATCGGGGACTATGGTATCCGAAGGATTCTTCAATTTCTCTAACAGCATTTGCAGATGCGGATCATGCTAGTTGTCAAGATACACGTCATAGCACATCTGGTTGTATGCAGTTCTTGGGAGATAGACTTGTTAGCTGGTCATTAAAAAGGCAGAAAAGCACTGCGATATCCAGTACGGAAGCTGAATATATAGCCTATGTCTGGCTGTTGTGCTCAAATCCTTTGGATGAGATCACAACTTACCGACTATGGCCTTGGATTCAATAAAATTCAATGTACTGTGATTAACAAATTCGCTATTTGTCTTCATGCTGCAAAACAATGTTCAACATTCTAGGGGAAGCATATTAGACATCATATTTTACTATATCTAGGGGCTTGTTGAGAATTGAGGGTGATCGGACTTTATTTTGTCTATACGGAGGTATCAAATAGCGGACATCTTCTCAAAAGCCTTGCAGAGAAAGAATTATGTTTATTATCAACAGCTGGAATGCGAAGTTTTAGCGGAGATCTAAACCAATTGGCAGTATGAAGTTGAAGAATAGGTGGTGGTACCTATTATATATCATGTATAATTTGCACATATTAAAAATATAAAAACAAAAGATTTTTTTTTTTAAGAAACTTTTATAAAACAAAATACAAAAATTATAACTTTTAAAAACCATAGAAAAATTTAAAAATGAGAAAAATATTAAAAAAGAGGCAATATTGGCATGTTTTAAAATCGATAACATTTATGGTTTTAAAATGTCATTAAATATGATACGAGGTGTAAATGATGTTCGGATGAAGTTCATAACTGTTTTCAACACATGAACAAATGGCTTGCTATTATTTTTGATAGCAACCCGGTGTTCATTTTAAAGGCAGGTATTTCAAAAAGGAAACTTGACCTCTCAACCGGAATTTATTCTTGGGCATGGTCTACTTAATGACCATACAAAGGCTTGTGTTTATTTTGTAACATAACACGTGTTCTATATTACCATAAGTGTACGTGTCAGTGCGCTTATGTGTTAAAATAAGAGAAATATTATTTTTATTGGTAAAAAGTTATCTTCAAAATGAATCAGTGTTTTCAGTAATTACAAAAAGATTTTAAAAGACAATTCGACCACCCAAACAATGACAATAGCTCTTTAAATAGAAAACGGGTCGTTATTTAAGGGGGGAAAAGCGTCATCAAATAATCTTTTAAAACAGTCTTTCAAAATAAGTCACGGAATAAACGAATAAAGTTTTTGATAATGATGGATAACAATTTCAAGGGGAGTTAAATGGTGTTAACTAACACGAGCTTTAGATTCATTTATTCAAATTTTTAGGGACTTATTTTCATTTAAGTCTTGTGAAACTTATGTTTAAAAACTACATACGACTAATATTGCCAACACTTCATAAGTATTAAAAAGACTTAGGAATGTTTGGATATAATTACATAGTTTTAAATGCCTTAAAGTTCATTCTCACTTGATAGATCTAAGCTTATATATTCTTAAAACACGATCTCGAGTATGTGTGTGTATAAAGTTTGCTGATTTCGAGGTATCGAAACCAACAAAGGGGAAGGAGTAGATGTATACCTGATAGTGTCATTGGCCTTCTTTTGAGGTTAGCTTTTTTTTTGTATTTTAAGGTTAGCTTCTTTTAATTTTAGGTCTTTTTGAATCTTCAGGTGAACTATTTCAATACATGGTGGGGTTTGAGGACATCTCGTCATTAGTCAGTTATGCAATCATTTGTGTACCCAAGGGGAGTGTTGGGACTTAATTATTTTAAAATGTGAGAAGAATTCTGTCTGATTAATTTATGTTTTAACTGACGGTCAATCGCTAGGCTTATTTTAAAATGAGTAGAAAAATTGATATAAAAGAGGTATACATAGGGATTTAATTGTCTGCATCTGGGACTTAGTTAACTTTGGTGTTACAATTTATATCATAACTATCCTGAAGAGAGAAATGCGCTCATCCGGGACTTAATTGACTTTGGTGTTGCGGTATCAAATTCTTGAATGGGTTAACTGTGTACTTTGGATATCTGGGATTTATGCATCAAGACTGCTTGATGTGGCTTGCAAGAAAGTTTTGATCTCTCAGAAATGTTTGTGGTTTAGGGGAAGCCTAGACAACCATCAACACCGACATCACCAACCACACAAGCTCAAGTTAGATATGTATCTGGATCTATTTCATACTCAAAGTTTGAAGCAAAGACTTTTGTAACTTGGAAAGAAAATTGAAACAATGCCGAAGAGTGCTTGGACAAAGAAAGATCAGATTGACAACTTCTTGAAAGAAGGAAGGTTATGAGGAGCTTAGAGAAATTTGTTGGTGGGAGACCGTACGAGGGTGACTTTCGGCTGCTGCAAAGAACCATATGATTTATTATATGATGTCCTTATCATAACAGGTCAATCCTCGTGAATAATTAAAACTTGTGAATTTGTTTATATGTAGTATAGACATTATGGTGATATTAAGGAGTGCTCGAGTACAAAAAATTTCAAGAATTTCTTAGTGAATTCAAAAAATTTCAAATTATTGTACTCAGCACTGTCTAATAAACCCTCATAAATTGAGGGGGAGCATTAAAATGTTCCTTATATATTGTGTGTAACATTTTGTTCCCGAACGTTTAATCAATTGATATCCAAAATATCAAGGGATTACCATTTTGGATAAAGGGAGAAAATGTGATTAAACTGCATCTAATTTGTATTGAAATGCGATTGAATAGATGGACTCAATGACTCCCACACTTTGCATGTTACTACGATTACGGTGCACTTGTTAAGGAGAGCTTTAGTGATGATGAAAAACTCTCAAAGTGTAAATCTTTTGATATTTATATCAAACACTTTGATTAAACTTTTCAATGATTTTGGTTTTGATTGTGATGGAATACCCAAAAGACCGACCATGTATTTAAATTTATGGAGTTATAAGGTGGTTAGGCATAGGTATTCAAATCCTATGATCCACCCAGAACTGGAGGGATCTACCCAGGGATATCCACTAGTTAGTGTAGAAGTCCTTGGTAGGATACTAAAGGAAGAATAAGGAGATAGGCAATATGCGACTGAGATTTGAGCTAAAAACACTGGAACTCAAACCCAAAATGGTTTTATTTATGAAGTCTCTAGTAAGCATTGAGGGATTGGAATGAATGAAAAATAAATGTAAGGATAAAGGGTGAAAAGAAAGGAGCCCTGCATGAAACTTGTGGTGTGTGTTGTGTAAACGGGTTAATACATAATCTGTCGGAAAACACTAGTTGTTGTCTGAATTGAAGATAGTAATGGTCCATTGACGCTATGCATAAAACCCTCCCAGCCACTCAAGGTCTTCAACTGGGACTCTTGTTTCATTTCATCACATAGATACACGCATTTTCTATTCAGCTTCCTCTATTCCGAGGTAGTTGATATAAAAAGGTGGGCAGTTGCTCTTAGCCTCTGATCAATAAAAAACATAGTACACTATTGAGTTAGAGCAAAGAGATCATCATAAATCTCATTAGGGACATTGTCAAAAATTATGCTTGCTAAGTCACACACATTGAATAACAAGATATATATTAAGAGTCCTACGCATTATCCTTGTGATTTTGCCAAAACATCTGAGTGATATCATTCACAATGAAGATGGAAATCCTACTTGAGCCAACATCAAACAAGCTCTTGGTAGGTGACTTGAGCGATTCTCATGAATCAAACTTGTGAACAACTGGAAAGCAACAATGGTGCGATTCTATATGAATCAAACTTGTTCCAGGTTATGGATCTACGATTGATGAATTTTGAAATGCTAAAACTCTCGATGTGTCACAAAACCACTTTAGCAAGTGACACATTGATTGATTTTCAAATCAATTTTTCTATTTAATCGGTGAGACAGTAACTCACTGGTTCACTCTTATCGTGTTGTCTGCTTTAAGACGTTCTGATAATGAGAACATGCTAAGTACGATGAATCTAATACATATGTGTTAGAAAGATTCAATACTACAGTTGGAAATCATGTCAAGAAGATTCTTCTTAAATTGAATTTATCTGATCACAGGTCGATCCTCACAGATTTGAAGGTTACTCCAACCAAACACGGGCGAATAACAAAGCATATTCGTTCCCATGCTTGTTTGCTAACTATTGTTTTATTTTAGGAATATATAAAGATGGTCATGGAGGTACTTGGTTTCAGCTGACTCAAAGAATCCATAGCAGCATGTCATACTCGACCGAAAGTTATAAAGATACCATGAAGGCTCAAGTTACATGTTTCAAGATTACGCTAACTTGGATACCACACAGTCTTTCTTGAAGTGTCGAAGTATTAAGTCAAAGAATTTTAAAAAGTTTTATTCGGGTCACTCAGTTAATTTACGTCCTTTCTCGAAGTGGACGAGTGTTAAAGTTAAAGAATATCAAGGGAAGGATGGGTTACACTCGCGTCCAAAACATCAAGTATAGTATGAGCATGTCTGTACCAAAGTCATAGTTCACAAAGTTGGCAAAGTTTATAAGATGGCCGCAAACGAGGTATATGCTGGTTGATGATTCAAGTTGCTTAAGATCACATAATTTATGTCAGTCCAAATAAATGAACAAGCTCAAGCTAAAGTCTATGATTACTACACCATATTCACAAGAAAAAAGATAAAGAAAATGAAGTCTGCGAGCACAAGAATGAAGACTCAGCATAGTATGCAAGGTTTAAGTTTTTGTAACATGAAGTGACCTCCCTTAGGGGGAGATTGTTAGGAATACAAAATTCCTAAAAAAGTCTCGGTCACTTGATAAATATCGGTAGATAGCTCGTATAGAAATATTTAAAAACTTAGTGGGCTAGTTATCTAAAGGCCCATGGATAAACCCATGCAAGCCCAAGCCCACCATCCATTGTAAATATATAAACACCTCTCCATGCCTTAGAGAGGTGGTTGGTTGCTCATTTTTACACACATTAATATATGGTTACTTTCTCTCTCTAAGTGTTCATCCAACCCTTTCTCTCACTAAAACAATCTCTTTCCCTCTCATCTAATATGTTATTAGATTAGTCTTCACGATAAAAGTTTTGTATCTATATCTCTTGCTTCTATGCTTAATATCCCACCAATTACACTAGATACTACCTATGACATTAAAATGGCCGATGGAAACCTAGTAGGCACTAATACCGTTATCTAGGGTGCACTCTGATTTTGTTAAACCAACCTTTCGAAATTGATCTCATGCCAATTAAACTCGGTAGTTTCGATATCGTCATTGGTATGGATTGGTTATCCAAGTATCATGCTAGAATTATCTGTGACGAGAAAGTCGTACACATCCCCATCGACGAGTGGAAACTTTGGATCCATCCGTGGTGATCGAAGTAAAATTCCCACTAAGCCTCATATCCTATATTAAAACCGAAAGATATATATCCAGGGGATATCAAGTTTTCGTAGCCCAAGTAATAGAGAAGAAGTCAGACGAAAAATGACTGGAAGATATATCGATAGTTAGAGAATTTTCGGAAGTCTTTCCTAAAAATATACCTGGACTTCCTCCAGTTCGCTAAATAGAATTTCAAATCGATTTAATTCCAGGAGCGACACCTATAGACCGAGAACCTACATATTAGCATCTCTTTCAGAATGACTAGGAACTATTCTATACTAAATACAAGAGTTAGCAGACCGAGGTTTTATCCGACCAAGTACTTCGCCTTGGGGAGCTCCTATCTTATTTGTTAAAAAGAGAGACGGATCTTTCAGAATGTGTATCGATTATCGGGAGCTGAATAAACTCACCATAAAGAATCGTTACCTATTACCAGGATCGATGATTTATTCAACCTAACTTCAGAGGTTCAAGTATTTAATCAAAGATTGACTTTAGATCAGCTATCTCCAAACGAGAGTCAGGGATGAAATTTCCCAAGATTCTTTCTGAACAAGGTAGAAACTCTCTATGAATTCCAAGTGATGCCATTTGGTTTAACTAACGCGCCTGCTGTGTTCATGGACCTCATGAACCGTGTGTGCAAACCATACTTGGATAAATTTGTGATAGTATTCATCGATGATATTCTCATCTACTCCCGTAACAAAGAAGAACACGCAGATCACTTGAGAATAATCCTGGAATTACTCAAAAAACCGTGAAATTATGTGCAAGTTCTCCAAAGTGATTTCTTTTAGTTAGTATGTGCAATTTCGTAGGCACATGAGTAATAGTCAAGGTTTTCACGTTGACTCTGCCAAGATTGAAGCAGTTAAGAATTGGGCATCTCCTACCACACCCACAGAAGTACGCCAATTCTTAGGACTCGCTGGTTACTGTCGGAGATTTATCAACGATTTTTCGAAGATTGCAAAGTCTTTGACTGAATTAACCCAGAAAAACAAGAAGTATATCTGGGGAGAAAACCAAGAGTCGGCCTTCCAACTGCTAAAACAGAAGCTATGTGAAGCTCCAATCTTAGCATGACTAGATGGAAAACAATTAATTTTGTCATTTACTGTGATGCATCACTCCAAGGTTTGGGAGAGGTGTAATGCAAAGAGAAAAAGTTATTGCATATGCATCCCGACAACTCAAGCCTCATGAAGAGAACTATACCACACACGACCTTGAATTAGGAGCAGTAGTGTTTGCTCTTAAAATTTAGAGACACTATCTGTATGGCACAAAGTGTATTGTGTTCACTGATCATAAAAGTCTTTAGCATATCCTTGATCAGAAAGAGTTAAACATGAGATAACGCCGTTGGTTAGAATTGCTCACAGATTACGATTGTGAGATTCGCTACCATCCTAGAAAGGCAAATGTTGTAGCAGATGCCTTAAGCCGGAAGGAACAAATTAAACCACTCCGAGTTAGATCATTAGTTATGACCCTTCACCCAAAATTACCATTACAAATTCTCTAAGCCCAAACCGAGGTGATCAAAGAAGAGAACATCAAAGCTTAGAACCTACGAGGAATGGACAAAGCATTTAAAGTACATCCTGATGGAACCCGATGTATCAAGAATCGAAGTTGGTTACCACTCTTTGGTAATTTGAGGGACTTAATCATGCATGAATCCCATAAATCAAAATATTCCATCCACCCAGGTTCTGACAAGATGTATGAGGATCTAAAGAAACTCTATTGGTGGCCTAACATGAAAGCGATCATCGCTAGTATGTTGGCAAGTGTTTAAACATGATCTAGTAGTTAAGTAGAATGTTAGAAGCCATCGGCTTACTGATACATCACCAGAGATTCATACATGAAATGTGAAAGAATAATATTGACTTCGTTACAAAAAATACCTCAATACAATCAAGCGAACCTGACACCAATTTTGGGTAATTGTAGACAGCTTACAATCAACACATTCATCCCTACCAGTGAGACTCAGGATAGTTGGAATACCATACAAAGTCAGCTAAATGCAATTCATCACTAAATAACTAAAACACTAACCTGGACGACCTCAAATAGCTCTTGGATCATACAAATCTCTTTCCTCTATATCAAGCCATGGATACCTGCAAGTAACCCTCTCTGTACTAGGCCACACACTCAATATTCACATCACTAACATATGTGTTAGGATCTGATACTAATAGATCTTTCTAGCCTATGTGGTTGTATAATACTTATGTAATCACATAGTATATACTGAGAGACTCTAAAATTGTTTGGGCGGAACAATCAACGTATTAGAAAGAAGAACAAATTGACAATGTTCCTCTATTGGATCTTTTATTGATAATAAATTGTTTTTGTGACTATGTTATTCCCTTCCAAACCTAATGCTTACGGTTTTTTTATAGAGAAGAAAGCCCTAAAATTGGTCAACAAGAAAACTATAAATGCGTAGAAGAATCATCAATCTCTTCCTAATATATCTCATTCCTATATAAATGGATGTTTCTTAATTCCTTAATTACATTAATCAATAATCAAGTCTATAATTAAGCTCAGGCAGATTCTATCTCTGTCGAAGAAACGAGAACATGACAGAGAAAACATAATCAGCAGACGATAATGGATCTGCCAGCTGGTAACGACTTAATGCCCATAGCTGAAATATGAACATCTCTAAATAGCAGAAACACACTTAGTCACTTAAGTCGTTTTTCAATTTGTCCCCAATCTCCCTAACTTGGGTTTGATTCTGTTTATCAAGTTTCTAGATAGATCTTCAGCCGAAGCAAGAGGAGTGAGTAGCAGCAGAAACAAATTATAAATACTAGCAGATACAAGGTAACCAGCAGCACAATGCAAGCAGCAACATTATATGAATAGCAACTTCCAGTCTTTGCAAGCAACTATTCGTCAAAGCTCTTCAGCACTTCCCATGCTATCAGCAATCAAAAAAAAAAAAAAAAAAAAAAAAAAACCCCCCCCCCCCCAAAAAAAAAAAAAATTGACAAAGTAGGTACATCAATTATAAAATTGCAGTCTTATCCTCTTCTCTTCCCAGGTGTGTTAACTCCTGTGAGAGGTGAATCATTGAAAATTTTAAATGGATTTGATGTCTCTTTACCAGTTAGCCATTAACTCTGGAGTAGTCAGTTCTTTGGCCACCAGAAAGGTGTATGTCCATGGTCAACTGAAAACCATTTCAACTCGCAGTACTTGGAAACATTGGTGAGTGAATACCATATGGGTTGTGGGCAAACCATTACAGCCATCAACGGATTTGATTTGCCTTTGTACTGGTAGCGTTTGCTCAGGGCTAGTCAATCCTTTGCACTAGAAAACGTACATTCCATGGTGGATTGATAACCATGTCAACTCTTTGTACATGAAACATGGTGAGTTGTTTTTATCCATCCACTTTTTTGGTAAAGTGTCAAAACCATCATAATTTGATGTGCATGTCTTTACCTTAAGACATTATCTTATTGGACTTGTTGTGGTTTTCACACAGCCTTTACTCCACAAGCCTTAATACTTGTGGGTTGCAACTCTTCACTTATTCGTCTAGCTGAAAAGGATAAACATAGCAGCAGTATTGACTACCTACAAACACTAGGGATATCAGATATCCCACAAAAACAACATATATTACTGCAGAACAGTTAGGATTACACAATGATACTACAAAAGCCTCACCTTAGGGCTTATACACCTACCCTCAATTCACGAAAGAGGGATCTCACCATCCCAATATGACCACCAGATACTCTAGTTCTTGGTCCATCAAATTGCCTTGGTCAGAAATCAGCCACATTATCATTGGTGTGAATCTTCAGCAATCCTGTATCAAGTTCTTATCATGGCATCTCTTATAAGTGTGGCCTAATCTCAATATGCTTGTCTTGATGAAAGACTGGTTCTTCACAATTGCTTATGGTGTCTGGTTGTATATGAAGATTTTGGTATTCTGAAGTTCAATCCTTTAATCCAGCAACTGGTTCTGTATCCAGTAGTACCTGGCTTAGCCGCTAGCAGCAGCAAAATACTCGGCTTCTGTAGAAGAGTAGGCCACAATTGTCGCTTCTTGCACTGCCAATGGAAATTAAGGTCTGCCCAGAAATTGACATCACCTTAGTGGATTTCCGGTCACTGAGAACCACGGCATAATCACTGTCACGTAGGCTTCCAAACTGAAGGGAGATCTTTAGGGTATCACAAACCGAGTTTTGGTTGCCCTTTTTAGATACTGAAAATCTTCTTGACTGCATTCAGCATGGTAGTTTGTGGGTAACTGATGTCTGGGAACTAAGCACTAACTGCAAAACATTATGTCAGGTCTTGAAGCTGTGAGATTACATAAGTATGCCAATCATTGATCTGTACAAATGTACTTTAAATGGAGGATCAGATTCTTCTTTCAATTTGTCTTGCGCTTTCATAGGGGGTTGTTGCTGTTTCTTACAGATTCCATGTTTTTGAACTTAGTAAGCATGTCTTTAACATACTTGTCTTGGCTGATAAAAATACCATCAGGCAACTGTTTCACCTGTAGACCTAAGAAGAAAGTCATCTCTCCCATAGCACTCATTTCAAATTCACCTTTCATCAACACCTCAAATTCATCACACCAGGCTTTATTGGTTGACCCAAAAATGATGTCAACTCTACATGAACCTGTACCAGAGTATATTACCAACCATGGAATCTTTCTTGATGAACAGTGTCTTGTTCAATAGTACCTCTTCTGTATGTGTTGTAACAGAAAAACAGAAAACTCTTTGCCATACCAGGCTCGAGGTGCTTGATGAGTCCATACAGGAGCTTTTAAAACCACTCTGCTATACACTGCTTGTGAAAGTAAGGTCTTCAAAGCCTTTAGGATGTGTGACATACTACTTTTCTTCTAGTTTCCATAGAGAAAGGCAATCTTAACATCCAAGCATGTAAATTACTAGAAAGCCCATATACGAAGCATAATCCAAAAATTAGTCTGATTGCCTCTATTCTTTGCCACTGGTCAAATACTCTATCATAATCAATTGCCCTCCTCTTGGCGGTGTCCATGTGCAAACCACCTCGCTTTATTCCTTACAACTATTCCTCTGGCATCCCTCTTGTTCTTCAAAATCCATTTTGTCCCTATTGCATGTTTGCCATCAGGTAGAGGGACAAGTTTCCATACTTGCTGGTTGATGAACTGTTGCATCTCTTCTTGCATAGCATCAACCCAATCAGGATCCTCAAGTGCTTTAGCTATACTAGTTGGTTCTAACTGAGAAAGGAAGCAAGCAGACAGACAATGAAGTTGGTCTGTATGATTGGTCCTTTGTTGATCTTGAATATATCCAATGAAAGCACTTTCACCAAACTTGGATTTTTGAGCTCTGCTTCTTGTCAGAACTGGAGAAGCAAGATCACCAAGAATCTGAGACTGAGGATGAATTGTGTTCACCCTTTTTGTAGGAACTGGATTCACTTCCACAGCAGGTGCTAAATTTGTAAGAGTAGCACTAAAATCATCATCATAAGAGGAAGATGTGAAGATGCCAGATGAGAGTTGATCCTTGCACACATCAGAAGGGACTGGAAATCGTGTAGTGTTTTCACTTGAGCCCAATGATTGACCAGGAGGAAGTGTAGACTCATCAGCATGTACAGGAATGAAGTCAGCAGAAACAGATGTACTGGCAGCAGGATCGCCCAGAGCAGCAGGATCAAAACTACCAGCAGGTTGAAAGGTACCAGCAGGATGACTACCAGCAGGATCACTACCAGCAGAATGACTACCAGCAGAAACACGACCAGCAGGAACCAATGCCAGCAGGTTTCCCTATCAGTAACAAACACCTCGGTTTCGTATTCCAGCTTCAGCTTGACTTTGTATTTATGATGGTGCTTGTGAGATACAATTAACCATTTATCGTGCAGCGGCGTCCTTAGCTTCATATTCTTGTCTTTGAAGCTTAGCAAGCTCTTCTGCAAAATCTGCATTGCGTTCCATAACACTAGGACCATTGCTTGACGAAGGACCTGCAAAACTGTTAGAAGGAAATGAAGGAACCACTATGACTTGCTCATCCACTTCGGAATCTGAGTCATGATCTTGTGTACCTGCATCAATGTTAGTTTCTTGTGTACCTGCAGGTGTGTCAGATTTGAAACCGGTATAAACCTATATGTATCAGTTAATAGTCTTGGTCAATAGTACCAATTCATGACCAATCCATGACATTGGGTTTGTCTTCTAAAATTGCAGATTCATGGTTTCCTCTACCCTCTTGTGGAGTTAAATTTTAAAACCTTATAGGCTTGCTATTTGGTAGCATAACCAACAAGATATACCTTCATCAGCTTTGCCTCAAATTTTCCCAAATGATCACTGTATTAAGGATAGTTACTTGACACCCAAAAGGTTTAAGATGACCTATCTGAGGAACCTTCCCAGATATCAATTGATAAGGTGTTTTATTATGGGGATTAGTAATAGACACCCTGTTTAAAACATAGCAAGCCATGATAACAGCCTCAGTCCAAAACAATGGTAAAGGTAAATTTTTTAGAGTCAGCCATCAATTGGTTCTTGCAGCCATTTAAGAGTCCTATTTTTTCCTCTTAGAAACCCTATTCTGCTGTGGGGGTTCTGGGAATACTATAGTCCTTCTTTATAATTGTATTAAGATGGACTATAGTAATCCAGAAACCCCACAGCAGATATGGGGGTGCTAAGAGGAATAGGACATCTTATAGAGGTCTGCTTGAACCATGTTGGCTGACTCTTTTTACCTACCATGTTTTGGATGGGCTGTTTGCTTGACTTGCTATGTTTTTTAAACAGAGGTATGTCTATTAACTTATCCCCATACATAATAACACCTTATCAATTGTTATTCTGGGAAAAAATAATGGGGTTCCTCAGATAGGTCATCTTAAACCTTTTGGGTGTCAAGTAACTATCCTTAATACAACGTGATCATTTTGGGAAAATTTGAGGGCAAAGCTGTAATGAAGGTTATTCTTGTTGGTTTTTGCTCCCACAAATTGACAAGGCCTATAGGGTTTTAATTTAACTCACAAGTGGTAGAGGAAACATGAATCTGCAATTTTTAGAAGGACAAAAACCCTAATGTTCTTTTTTTTTTTTTTTTTTTTTTTCTTTTTTTTTTATAGGGGTATTGGTCATGAGTGGTACTTTGACCTTGACTATTTAACTGATTCATTAGGTTATACTCGTTTCAAATCTGACACACCTGCAGGTACACAAGAAACTAACGTTGATGCAGGTACACAAGATCATGACTCAGATTCCGAAGTGGATGAGCAAGTCATAGTGGTTCCTTCATTTCCTTCTAACAGTTTTGTAGGTCCTTCCTTCAAGCAAATGGTCTAGTGTTATGGAACGCCATTGCTGATTTTGCAGAGAAGAGCTTGCTAAGCTTCAAAGACAGAATATGAAAGCTAAGGGTCGCCGCTGCATCGTTATGTTTTTTGTTCTCACAAGACATCAGCAGAATACTAAGTCAAGCTGAAGCTGGAATTCGAAACCGAGGTGTTTTTACTGATAGGGATCCTGCTGGCATTGGTTCTGCTGGTCGTGTTTCTGCTGGTAGTACTTCTGCTGGTAGTGATCCTGCTGGTAGTCATCCTGCTGGTACCTTTCAACCTGTTGGTAGTTTTGATCCTGCTGCTCTGGGCGATCCTGCTGCCAGTACATCTGTTTCTGCTGACTTCATTCCCTGTAATGCTGATGAGTTCTACACTTCCTCCTGGTAATTTTTTGGGCTCAAGTGAAAGACACTAAACGATTTCATAGTCCACTTATAATGTAGTGCAAGGATCGAATCTCATCGGGCATCTTCACATCTTCCTCTGATGATGATGATTTTAGTGCTATCTTACAAATTTAGCACCTGCTGTGGATGTGAAATCCAAGTGCATTACTAAGAGGAATGGTGAAACACTAATTCATACCTCTAAGGGTCGCAGTTCTTGTTGATCTTTGCTTCTACTGTTCTGACAAGAAGCAGAGCTCAAAAATCCAAGTTTGTGAAGTGCTTGTCATTGGATATATCAAGATCATACAAAAGGGACCAATCATACAGAACAACTTCATTGTCTGTCAGACTTGATTCCTTTCTCAGTTAGAAACCAACTAGTATAGCGAAAGCTCTTGAGGTCCTGATTGGTTGATGCTATGCAAGAAGAGATGCAAACAGTTCATAAAACCAACAAGTTGGAAACTTGTCCCTTCTACCTGTTGGCAAAACAATGCAATAGGAAAAATGGATTTGTGAACAAGAGGGATGCAGGGAATTGTGAAGGAATAAAGATGAGGTTGGTTGCACAGGGACACCAGACAAGAGGAGGGCACTTGATTATGATGTAGGTATTATGGACAACCAGTGGCCTGATATAGAGGCAATCAGACTATTTTTGGATTTCTTGCTTCGTATATGGGCTATCTAGTATATCAAGTCTGGATGTTAAGAGTGCCTTTCTCTATGGAGAAAATGAAGAAGAAGTGTATGTCACTCAGCTAATGGCTTTGAAGATCCTTACTTCCAAAGCATGTTTACAGAGTGGTTAAAGATCTGTATGGGACTTCATTCAAGACTCGAAGTTCCTGGTATGCAAGATTGTCTTGCTTTTCTGGTACAACACAATTTACCGAAGATAGGTATATGACAACGAACTGTTCATCAAGAAGATGTCCAGGGGATATTCTCTTGTTACAGGTCTTTTGTAGTGACATCATTTTTTGGGCAACCTATAATTTAAATGCCTGGGTGTTTGGATGAATTTGAGGTGTTGATGAAAGGTGAATTGTAATGAGTGATATGGGAGAGATGACTTTTTCTTATGTCTACAAGGTGAATGAGTTGCCTGATGGTAAAATTTTTTATCTCGCCAAGAATGTATGTTAAAGACATGATTTACTAAGTTCGACATGAATCTGTAAGAAACTGCAACAACACCCTATGAAGCTGATAAGAGCACAATTGAAATGATGTATATGATCTCCTGTTTTGTAACATTTGTACATAGATCATTGATTCGGCTTACTTGTGTATCTCACAGCGTTCTTGACCTGACCATTAATGTTTGCAGTTAGTGCTTGTGCAGACATCATGTTACTCACATAAATTCTAATGATGAATGCAGTCAAGAAGATTTTCAAGTATCTAAAAGGGCAATACCACAACTCGGCTTGTCGGTTAACCCTAATTGATTCTCCACTTCTCAGTTGGAAGCCTACAGTGACAGTGTTTATGCTGGTTCTCTTGGTGACCGGAAAGCCACTACAGGTGGTTGTCAATTTCTGGGCAGACGATTAATCTTCATGGCTAGTGCATAGAAGCAGACAAATTGTGGCTACTTCTTCTACAGAAGCCGGTATTTTGCTGCGCTCTGTGACTATGCACAGGTACTATGGGATTCAGGACAGTTGAGGATTATGGATTGAACTTATGAATTCCAAAAATCTTCATAGACAAACCAGAGAACCATATGCATTGTGAAGAAACCCAGGTCTTTCATCAGGGACCAGATATTGAGATTAGGCTTCTACTTTATAAGAGATCGCCAAAGAGAAGAACTTGATACAGGTTGATGAAAGATTCAACAACAATGATTATGTGGCTGATTTCTGGACCATGGCATTTGATGGACCAAGATTTGAGTTTCTTGGTGTGTACATTTGGGAGGGGTTGAATCCATTTTCGTGAATTGAGGGAGGGTTATTAAGACTAAGGCGGATGGGTAAACTTTGTCTCTCCCCACGCACCCATCGGGCCACACTTGATTTATTGGCACTACCCCACCGGCGCACTGCTCGCTGGGTAACCTCGGAACTTTTACTTTTCCTATTCTTTTTTTGTTGTTGTATATTTGTGTATTTATATTTTTGCAGGTAAAATTGTTGTTTTGTGGGATAATATTTTCTAGTGTTTGTAGGTAGTCATTACTGCAGCTAGGTGGTTATCCTTTCTGTAGACGAATAAGTGAGAGTTGGATTGCCCACAAGTTTTTGTCTTGTGTGTAAAGGCTTTGTCTGTGGAAAAAAACCATAACTAGACCAATGATTATGGTTATGGTAAAGACTGCAACATCCATATTGAGGGTTGACACTTTAACCAAATGTGGATGGTATATCAAATCACCATGTTTCATGTACAAAGCGTGACATGGTCTATCAAACTCCACAATGAATTTACGTTTTCTAGGTGCCAAAAGGATTGACTTGCAGATGCAACGGCATACAGGTAATGCATATCAACATGTTGATGAGCTGTAATGGTTTGCCAACAAAACATATGTATTTCATAACTCACCAATGTTTCAAGTACTGAGAGTTGAATGGTTTCAGTTGACATGGACATACACCTTCTGGTGGCCTAAGATCTGACTACTCCAGAGTTTAATGGCTAACTGGTAAAGCGACATCAAAACCATTTACATTTTTCAAAGATTCACCTCTCACAGGATTAACCACACCTGGAGTGATGAGGATAGCTGCTATTTTATGATTGATGTACATACTTGTTTCTAAATGTTGTATGATAGCATGGGAGTGCTGAAGAGCGTGACGAATAGTGCTGCAAAGACTGGAAGTTGTATTCTTTAATGTTGCTGTTGCTTGTTGCTGCTGGTTTACCTTGTATCTGGCTTGGTATTTTTTTCTGCTGCTACTAAATCCTCTTGCTTCGCGAAAGATATATCTAGAAACTGGAAATTAAAAGGATCAATACCAAGTTTAGGGGAGGTTTGTTGGGACATTGGAAATCGACTAAGCACTAAGTGTTGTTTCTTGCTATTAGAGATATTCATTTCTGTTGATGGCATTAAGTCATCCTGCTGGCTGTTAAGTAGTTCCTACTGATTATGTTTCTGCTGGTCATGTTCTCGTTTCTGCTGACAGAGATAGAATCTGCTGGTCATGTTCTCGTTTATGCTGACAGAGATAGAATCTGCTGATCTTATTTATAGACGTGATTAATGTAATTAAGGAATTATAGTTATATTCTAGAACTATCTCATAAAGATAGGAATGAGATAAATTAGGAAGAGATTGATATTACGCGTTTTTAGGAAGAGATTGATGTATATCTCTTACGCAATTTTAGGAATCTTGTTTAGCAATTTAGGGTTTTTCTCTATAAAAGAAACCTTTAGCATTAGGGTTTTGGTACCGATTACAGAATTACAAAAACAATTTATTATCAATAGAAAGATCCATAGATGATCATTGTTTATATTTGTTCTTCTTTATACTGCATTGTTTAGTTTCCGCCTAAACAATTGTTAGAGTCTCTCACGTATGTACTTGTGATTACATAAGTGCTATACAACCACAAAGGCTAGAAGATCTATCTAGTTTTAGATCCTAACATATACATAGCCTAGTCACCTATGTATATTTAGTGCATAGGCTGACTACCTATGCATTCAGGAAAAAACTATGTCATGCAGAGAGTAGTCACCATAAAACCTACACATCTTCATCAACACAATTCCGGAAGAAATTTCCGCATCCCTTCTCTAAACCCGTCCTTTCTTCAGGTGTTGCAACCTGAGCCTTGAGGACAAGGCTCTTCTAACCGGAGGAGACTGTAACATTCCGTATTTTCAGGTCATTTTATGACATCATTCATTTTGTCATTTTTTTCACTATTTATTTTTTTTCTTTTCTCGTACGCGTTCGCTTTTAAATTATAATAGTTATGTTAAATCGCGTAAGCTATAAATTATCAATTAATGTAAACGGACACCAAACGAATTAAAGTTTAACTCTATGATCATTTAAACATCATGCCAACAACTCAGTGATTGATCGCTATTCATGTAGGCCACCAATAGAAGTTTTCTTTAGATCCTTCATACATCTTAGTCAGAAACCTGTGTGATGGAATCTTTTGATTTAATGTGATACCTGCATGATTAATCTCCTCAAATTACTAAAGAGATGGTAACCACCTTCGATTCTTGATACATCAGGTACCATTAGGACGCACATATCAATGCTAATGTCCATTCCTCATAGTTCTCAGCTTGATGTTCTCTCTTTGATCACCTCGGTTTGGCTTAGAGAATTTGTAATGGTAATTTGGGTGAAGGGCCATAACTAATGACAACTCGGAGTGGTTTAAAATTTGTTCCGTTCCGCTTAAGGCTCTGCTACAACATTTGCCTTTCTAGATTTAAGCTAATCTCACAATCGTAATCAGTGAGAATTCCTAACCAACGGCGTTATCTCATGTTTAACTCTTTCTGATCAAGGATATGCTAAAGACTTTTATGATCAGTGAACACAATACACTTTGTGCCCTACAGATAGTGTCTCCAAATTTTAAGAGCAAACACTACTGCTCCTAATTCAAGGTCATGTGTGGTATAGTTCTCTTCATGAGGCCTTGAGTGTCGGATGCATATGCGAATAACTTTTCCTCTTTGCATTAACACCTCTCCACACCTGGAGTGATGCATCACAGTAAATGACAACATTATTACTTCTCGGTTATATTGATCTTGTTGATTTTTAGACTTATATATATTTTTTATATTTTATTATATATTATATATATACAGTGTAAATCTCTTCAATCAATATACTTCTTGTTTTTCTGGGTTAATTCAGTCAAAGACTTTGCAATTTTTGAGAAATCTTTGATGAATCTTCGATAGTAACCGGCAAGTCCTAAGAATTGGCGTATTTCTGTAGGTATGGTAGGGGATGCCCAATTCTTAACTGCTTCAATCTTGGCGGGGTCAACGTGAATTCCTTGACTATCAATTATGTGCCTAAGAAATTGCACGATACTGATCCAGAAATCACATTTGGAGAACTTGGCATACAATTTCTCCTTTCTGAGTAATTCCAAGATTATTCTCAGGTGATTTGCATGTTCTTATTTATTATGAGAGTAGATAAGAATATCATTAATGAACACTATCACAAATTTATCCAAGTATGGTTTACACACACGGTTCATGAGATCCATGGATACAGCAGGCGCGTTAGTTAAACCAAATGGCATCACTTGGAATTCATAGTTTCTGTAACGCATTCTGAAAGCAGTCTTGGAAATATCTTCATCCCTAACTCTTAGTTGTTGATAGCCTGATCTTAAGTCAATTTTTGAGTAAACACTTGAACCTTGAAGCTGGTCGAACAAGTCATCGATCCTGGGTAATGGGTAACGATTCTTTATGGTGAGTTTATTCAGCTCTCGGTAATCGATACACATTCTGAAAGATCCGTCTTTCTTTTTAACAAATAAGACAGGAGCTCCCCAAGGCGAAGTACTTGGTCGGATAAAACCTCGATCTGCTAACTCTTGTAGTTGATCAGATAGTTCCTACATTTTTGAAGGAGCTAATCTGTAAGATGCTCGAGCTACTGGTGCCGCTCCTGGAATTAAATTGATTTGGAATTCTACTTGGCGAACTGGAGGGAGGCCAGGTAGATCTTCGGGAAAAACTTCTAGAAATTCTCTGACTACTGGTATATCTTCCAATCGTTTCTCGGCTGACTTCTTTTATTACTTGGGCTACGAAAACTTGATATCCCCTGGATATATATCTTTCGGTTTTAATATAGGATATGAGGCTTAGTGGGATTTTACTTCGATCACCTCGGATGATCAAAGTTTCACCGTCGATGGGGATGTGTAAGACTTTCTCGTGTCACAGATAATTTCTAGCATGATACTTGGATAAACCAATCTACAAATGACATATCGAAACTACCGAGTTTAATTGGCATGAGATCAATTTCGAAAGGTTGGTTTCACAAAATCAGAGTGCAACCTTAGATAACGGTATTAGTGCCTACTAGGTTTCCATCGGCCATTTTAATGTCATAGGTAGTATCTAGTGTAATTGGTGGGTATTAAGCATAGATAGCCAAGAGATTATAGATACAAAAACTTTTATCGTGAAGGACTATATCTAATAACCATATTAGATGAGAAGGGGAAAGAGTATTGTTTTTAGTGAGAGAAAGGGTTGGATGAACACTTAGAGAGAGAAAGTAACCATATATTAATGTGTGTAAAAATGAGCAACCAACCACCTCTCTAAGGCATGGAGAGGTGTTTATATATTTACAATGGATGGTGGGCTTGGGCTTGCATGGGTTTATCCATGGGCCTTTAGCTAACTAGCCCACTAAGTTTTTAAATATTTCTATACGAGCTATCTACCGATATCTATGAAGTGACCGAGACTTTTCTAGGAATTTTGTATTCCTAACAATCTCCCCCTAAAGGAGGTCACTTCATGTTACAAAAACTTAAACCTAGCATACTATGCTGAGTCTTCATTCTTGTGCTCGCAGACTTCATTTTCTTTCTTTTTCTTGTGAATATGGTGTAGTGATCATAGACTTTAGGCTTGAGCTTGTTCATTTAGTTTGGACTTGACATAAATATGTGATCTTTAGCATCTTGAGATCATTAACCAAGCATAGTCTCGTTTTGCCATCTTATAAACTTTGCCATCTTGTGACTTATGACTTGTGGTGGACATGCTCATATATTTCTTGATGTTTGAAGCGATTTCTTTGAGTGTAACCATCTTCCTTGATATTCTTTAACTTTAACACTTCGTCACTTCGAGAAAGACGTTTAGTATCTGAGTGACGAATACTTTTTTAAAATTCTTTGACTTTAATACTTCGTCACTTCAAGAAAGACGTGTGGTATCAAAGTCGCAGAAGTCTTGAAACATGTACTTGAGCTTTCATGGTATCTTTATAACCGTCGGTCGAGTATGAGCATGCGGCTATGGATCTGTGAGTCAGCTGGAACCAGGTACCTCCATGACCATATTTATATATTCCTAAAATAAAACAGTTAGCAATAAAGCAGGGGGACGAATATGGCTTTGTTATTCGCCCGTGTTTGGTTGGAGTATCCCTTAAAATCTGTGATAGGATGACCTGATGATCAGATAAATTCAATTTAAGAAGAATCTTCTTGACAGGATTTCCAACTGTAGTATTGAATCTTTCTAACACATATGTATTAGATTCATCGTACTCAGCATGTTCTCATTATCAGAACGTCTCAAAGCAGACAACACGATAAGAGTGAACCAGTGAGTTACTGTCTCACCGATTAAATAGAAAAATTGATTTGAAAATCAATCAATGTGTCACTTGCTAAAGTGGTTTTGTGACACATTGAGAGTTTCAGCATTTCAAAATTCATCAATCGTAGATCCATAACCTGGAACAAGTTTGATTCATATAGAATCGCACCATTGTTGCTTTCCAGTTGTTCACAAGTTTGATTCATGAGAATCGCTCAAGTCACCTACCAAGAGCTTGTTTGATGTTGGCTCAAGTAGGATTTCCATCTTCATTGTGAATGATATCACTCAGATGTTCTGGCAAAATCACAAGGATAATGCGTAGGACTCTTAATATATATCTTGTTATTCACATTGTGTGACTTAGCAAGCATAATTTGACAAGTGTCCTAATGAGATTTATGGATGATCTCTTTTGGCTCTAGACTCAATAGTGTACTTTGTTTTTTATTGATCAGAGGCTAGAGCAGACTGCCACCTTTTTAATATCAACTAACTCGGAATGAGGAAGCTGATAGAAATGCGTGTAATCTATGTGAGAAATGAAACAAGAGTCTGTTGAGAGACCTTGAGTGGCTGGGGAGGGTTATGCATAGCGTCATTGGGACATGACTATCTTCAATGTCAGGACAACACTTTGTGTTTATGACGATTATGTTTAACCCACGTTTCTGTCTAAGTGTATGCAGGGCTTCTTTCTTTTCACCCTTTATCCTTACATTTATTTTTCATTCTTCAACCCCTTCAATGCTTACTGAGACTTCATAACTAAAACCTTGTTGGGTTTATTCCAGTGTTAGCTCAATCTCAGTCGGCATTATTGCCTATTCTCACTTTTCTCCTTTTGTATCATACCTAAGGACTTCTACACTATCTAGTGGATATCCCTGGGTAGATCCCTCCAGTTCTGGGTGGATCATAGGATTTGAATACCTATGCCTAACCACCTTATAACTCCATAAATATAAATACATGGTCGGTCTTTTGGGTATTCCATCACAATCAAAACCAAAATCATTGAAAAGTTTAATCAAAGTGTTTGATATAAATATCAAAAGATTTACACTTTGAGAGTTTTTCATCATCACTAAAAGCTCTCCCTTAACATGTGCACCGTAATCGTAGTACATGCTAAGTGTGGAGTGCATTGAGTCCATTTTATTCAATCGCATTTCAATACAAATTAGATGCAGTTTAATCACATTTTTACCCTTATCCAAAAATGGTATCCTTTTGATATTTGGATATCAATTGATTAAACGTTCGGGAACAAAATGTTACACACAATATATAAGGAACATTTTAATGCTCCCCCTCAATTTATGAGGGTTTATTAGACAGTGCCGAGTACAATAATTTGAAAATTTTTGAATTCACTAAGAAATTCTTGAAATTTTTTGTACTCGGCACTCCTTAATTCACTCATAATGTCTATATACATATAACAAATTCACATGTTTTAAATTATTCAAGAGGATTGGACCTGTTTATGATAAGGACATCATTTTATAAATCATATGGTTCTTTGAAGCAGCCGTAAGTCACCTCGTATTCGGTCTCTCCTACAAAACACCATTTCTCTTAAGCTCCTCATTAACCTTTTTTCTTTCAAGAAGTTGTCAATCTGATCTTTCTTTGTCCAAGCACTCTTCGGCATTGTTTCAATTTTCTTTCCAAGTTACAAAAGTCTTTGCTTCAAACTTTGAGTATGAAATAGATCCAGATACATATCTAATTGAGCTTGTTGTGGTTGTGGAAGTCGGTGGTGATGTTGTCTTAGCTTCCCCCGAAACAAGCAATTCATTTCTTGGAGTAGATTCAAAAACTTTTCTTGCAAGCCACATCAAGCACTCTTGATGCATAAAATCCCCAGATATCCAATATAACAGTTAACCCATTCAGAATTTGATACCGCAAACACAAAGTCCATTAAGTCCAGGAGATGTGCGCCTTTTCTATCTTCAGGATTAGTTTTTGATATAAATGTAACACCAATGTTAACTATGTCCCGGATGTAGACAATTATATCCCTATGTTTGGTACCTCTTTTTATCAAATATTTTCTATCATTTTAAAAAACAAGCTTAGTGATTGATTCGGGAGTAGGTAAAACATTAACTTGAAATCAGACAGAATTCTTCTCACATTTTAAATAATTTTAGTTCCTAACACTTCACCCTTGGGGACTCAAATGATGCATCATGACTAATGACGAGATGTTCCATCCACCATGTGATTGAAATAGTGCCCTGAAAGATTCAAAAAAAGACCTAAATTAAAGAAGCTACCTCAAAATACAAAAGAATGCGAAAACCTCAAAAGAAGGCAATGACACTATCAGGTATACATCTACTCCTTCCCCTTTGTTGGTTTCGGATACTCGAATATCAGCAAATATTTATACCACACCAATACTCGTGATTCGTGATTTTAGAATTTATAAGCTTAGATCTATTCAAGTGAGAATGAAATTTAAGGATTTTTTTTATAAAAAAAAAAAAAAAAAAAAAAAAAAAAAAAAAAAAAAAAAATAAAAACAAAAAAAAAAAAAAACAAAAAAAAAAAAAAAAAAAAAAAAATATTAAAAAAAAAAAAAAAAAAACAAAATTAAACAAAAAAAAAAAAAAAAAAAAAATAAAATAATTTTTTTTAAAAAAAAAAAAAAATAAAAAAAAAATATGTAAGATATCCAAAATTCCTAAGGTCTTTTTTAATACTATGAAGTGATGGCAATATTAGGCGTTATGTAGTTTTAAAACTAAGTTAACTAAGTCTTAATATAAAAGTCCCTTATATTTGAAATAATATGACATCTAAAGTTCGTGTAGTTAACAGTCCATTAACTCCCTTGAAATTGTTATCATCATTATATAAAAATTTATTCGTTTTATTCCGTTTGATCTTTATTTTGAAAGACTGTTTAAAAGATTATTTGATGAGCGCTTTTCCCCCCTTAAATAACGACCCGGTTTTATTATTTAAAGAGCTATTGTCATTGTTTGGTGGTCGAATTGTCTTTTAACATCTTTTTGTGATTACTGAAAAAACACTTGATACATTTTGAGATAACCTTTTTCAATGATAAAATAAGATTTCTCTTTTTTTAAACATAGCGCACTGACACGTACAATTTTGGTAATATAGGGAAGAACGTTGTTATGTTCAAAATAAACACAAGCCTGTTGTATGGTAATTAAGTAGACCATGCCCAAGAAGAAAATTCGTTTGAGAGGTCAAGTTTCCTTTTGAATACTGTACCTTTAAAAATGAACCACGGGTTTTGCATATCAAAAATTAATAGAAAGGCCATTTGGCTGTTTTGAAACAGTTTTGAAATTCTGCTCGAACTTCATTTACAGGCCTCGTTCATAATTGAAATGACTTTTTAAGATCCCTTATATGTTATCGTTTTTAGAAGACATGCCATTTTTGCCTCTTTATATATTTTTCTAAATTTTTAAATTTGTCTTTGGTTTTTAAAAGTTTTTAATTTTGTATTTTGTTTTTATAAAAGTTTTCTAAATTAATATTCTTTTTGGGTTTGTATGATTTTTAAGTATATGCATATTATATCATGACTATAATGAATAGTACCACACTATTCTTCAATCTTCATCTGCCAATTGGTTTAGAGTCTCGGCAGTAAAACTTCGCATTCCCAGCTTTGTTGATTAGAAACTTATTTCTTTCTCTTGCATGGGCTTCTTTGAGAAGATGTCCGCTCTAGTTGATACTCCGTTTACTTGACAATAATATAGTTTTCATCACCCCGATTCTCACATGCTCCATGATAACAGTAAATTATATGTCTATATGCTACGTCCTAGAATGTTGAACATTGTAGCAGCATAAGGCAAGAGGAGATTTTGTTATCACTAGTACATTGAATTTTAGTGAAGCCAAAGGCCATAGTCGGTTAAGTTGTGATCTCATCCATGGATTGAGCACAACAGAAAAAACCAGACATAGCATATATATTCAGCTTCCGTATTGGATATGCAGTGTTTTCTGCCTTTTTATTGACCAGCTAACAGTCTATCTCCCAAGAAACTGCATACAAACCAGATGTGCTATGAGTGTATCTTGACATCTAGCATGTTCCGCCATCTGCAAATGCTGTTTAGAGAAATTGGAAGGAATACTTCGGATACCATAGTCCGATTTAAGTCCTCTTAGATATGAAAGATCCTTTTTATCACATGTAGTGCTTTTCGGTAGGTCGGGCCTGATACTCGGCACACATGCATATTAGCAAATTGTAGTCAGGTCTACTGGCTGTAAGATAATTGGAGTGGTCTCCAATCATGCCATGATAGTGTGTACGGTAATCAACAGCTTTTCCTTCTTTTATCCTCTCCAAGCCCTGTTTGGCGTTCTTCACCATGGGAGTATCCACTCGGTCACAAGAGTCAAAACCGTAATTCTATAAAGATTCAAGGGCATATTTTTCCTGGTTAATAAAGATGCCTCTGGGACTTTGAGAAATCTGTAGTCCTAAGAAAAATGAGATTTTGCCCATCATTGACATCTTAAATTTTGAACACATGATTGTTACGCCATATAGGGACACAAGTTCAAGTGTAGGGATGCAGTAAGATAATATCATCGAAATATATTTATACCAGAAGTAATTCCTTGCCTTGCCTACAGATGAACATAGTAGGATCCACTGAGCCTTTAGAGAAGTCTTAGGATATCAGGAATGAAGACAACATGTCATACCACACGCGTGAAGCTTGTTTCAACCCATAAAGAGCTTTCTTTCAGCTTGTACACGTGATATGGGTTATCTGGATCCACAAACCCGTCCGACTGGCTAACATAAACCTCTTCCACAGATTACCATTCAGAAACGAGTCTTCACATCCTTTGGTAGACGACCTTGTTTCATTGTGAGCGGGACAAACGCGAGAAAAATCCTTTATAGCCTCTAATCTTGCAAACAGGAGCAAAAGACTTTCAATTTAAATCCTCTTTTGACGGTAACCACGAGCTACTAACTGAGCTTTGTTCTTTAGAATACATCCCAGTTCATCTAGCTTCACTTTGTAGATCCACTTCAAAGTAATAACCATAACTTTATTTGGTCGGGGTACGAGCTCCCATACTCCAAGGTGTTCGAACTCATTGAGTTCTTCTTGCATTGCTTCGATCCAGCAAGATTGAGTGAAAGCATCTTTATACGTCTTGGGTTTAACAGCAGTGAGAAATGCATCGTAGTAACAAAAAAGAGCTTGCTCATGTAATTGCATCCTTTTGGAAACTAGTCTAGCGAGTTCACCGATTATATTTTCAAGTGGGTGATCCTTAGTCCATTTGCTATTGTGTTCAGAAATTTGGTGATCGGGATGCACAATTGTATAAATAATATCCGATGATGAAGATTGATCAGAATGAACTTCTGGAATTGGGATACCAAAGTACGGATCATTACCCATATGTGCAACTGTTTGATATCTTGATTGTATTCTTTTAACAGCGTTTAGCGATTGATGGGAGGATGAGTTTCGGGTGTTGTTTGAGAGTTACTTAGTGATGGTGCATCTTGGTCAACATTTGTTGAAGAAGGTGAACCAGTTGATACAGCAGGAACTGGTGCTTTCTCTTCTTGAATTTCGGGCATTTGACTTTTAGGGGTCTGGGTAATCAACACTGGTGGAGGGAGTGGTAAATTCATCAAACAGCGGTTTGAATCAAAAGATCCAATCATTTCTTGAAGGTGGTAAAAATGGTGTTAAGGAGGAGGGTTTGGCACGACGTCCTGACTGATTGTTTGTAGGAGTCATTTCATGAAGTAGGTGTCTGAACTAATGTGTTCAAACCATTGAAGTTTAAGCCTCATCAAAATCTACATGATTGTTTCAATGATTCGTCTTGGTACACGATTGTAAATTTAAAATGCTTTCTTTGTGGGTGCTATAGCAAATTGAAAAATACCAATCATCCGCCTCGGTTGTAACTTACCCAAGTTCTCACTATCATTTGTCGATTGCAGAGTGCACCAAATACATGGAAAAATGATAAGTCAGGAAGTTTGTCATGTAAAAGCTCATATGGTGTTTTACTATGACGAAGATGTACGATGGAATGATTTTAGGTGTAATATGCGGTAGCAACTTCTTCTGCACATAAGAATAACAGGACCATTTGCATAAAACAACATTGTGCGGCTGCTACAATTAGGAATATGATTTACATCTTTAACGATTCCATCTCTATTTTTTTGTGGAGAGCGAGCAACAGATGTTTCATGAGAGATTCCCACCTTCTCATAATATTCACGCAAAGTTTGATTAACAAATTTAGTTCCATTATCTGTTCTGATTCGTCGGACAGGTACTTTCTGCCCGGACTTGGGATTTTCATCTTGAAGACACTTGATTATGATATTAGGCGCTTCATTATTTTGACCTTAAGCACTTAAACCATGTAAACCGAGAGTAATCACTCAGATAATGAAGAGGATGTACTTATTTTAATTAACACTTGTGACACGCATTGGTCCACAAAGATCCATGTGTAGAAGATAGAGTTTTTCTTGGTTGGTGTCTTTGAGATTTAGGTTTGTAGGGTTTCTTCTTGCTTTTGCCATTGCTCATCGCAGAAAACGGATGGTCCTTTTCAAACTTTAGCTTAGGAAGACCTCAAACAAGACCATGTCTAGATAAATGGTTGATTACACCAAAGTTCAGACTAAGACAGCCGTCGATGCCATAGCAGGACATAGTCTTTGAGGCCTTTGACAAGAGACATTTGGAGAGACACATCTTATCTCAAGAGACAGAGTATATTATATTGTTTCATTGAGATTCGGTCAAGAGATCGACCACCTCTTGATTATGATATGAAGCAGAGTGTTGTTGGCGAAAAGCAACTTCAAGGTTTGAATCACATAATTGCCCAACGAAGAATAAGTTGTGTCCAAGTCCTTCTACGTATTAAACCCTTGATATCGTAACATTCCTAATCTGATAGTCACCATATCCTAATATCTTTGCCACGTGATCATTTTCGAATTTGACTGTACCTAAAATTTATTGACTCGAAATTGGTTGTCCTTCTTGAGGAGCGATCGGCCGGTCATATGTTTGGAGCAGTCGGAAGTCATAATATAGAGGGAAATATTTGGATTGACCTGCATTCATCAAAAGAGGAAGATGGGAACATCGGGAAACTATGGATCCACAAGATTTGATTGGGTTCCTTTTTGTTGCAGATATCAGATTTAAGAACCTTAGATTTGCTAACATGAACATTAGTTTTAGATTTCCTAGGTTTCCTTGAGTAAACAAATGTTACGACAGGCTTAGGTGTTTCATTTTCTAGAGAAGTTGGTTTCCTAAGGGGCACTTCGGTAGTTATGGTAATCCTAGTTAAAGGGCACATATTTCCTACTATAGTGAAGGTCTGACCAGTAGGTCTCCAAGTGTATCCTATATTTGTGAACACGTTTCTTGTTGGTTTCTAAACTTTTCCCTTTGAATTTTTCTTAACATATTTAGAGTTATTACGTGCATTCACCATGATTGATAAAATCAAGAACACACAAATCATGATTATCAGAAAGCATGCAACCATCACACTAAACATATTTAAGTTCAGAACTCGCATTAAGCTTGGAATGCTGCACATGAGTAGTTCCTTTAGGTGCAACAACACAGTCTTTATTTTTCAAACTAGATTTAACTTTCCTAGGTAGGCTTCTAATTTATTCTTCTGAGTACTACTTGGTGTTTGTGAATCATTATCTTTCTTTGTTATTGCTGAAGGCTGTGATTCTTTTAGCACTAGTAGACGGTTATACTCTTGTAGAAGGACAACATAGGTTTGTTATAAACTAGTTGATGGTAAAGGCTATTTTTGTGATTGTGTTTCGAGGATGTGACGGAACTTTGTGATATACTCTTTTTTTCTTGTTCTTGTGGGTCGTAGCCACTTAATTGTTCACCAGAGTTGGTGATACTAGGGAGGTTTTACTGATGTTTGATAAGCCAACTCCTGAATAGTTTAGTATACCTACAAGTTAGATTCTAAGAGTGATCTAGAGGATAATTAGCTATTAACATGATCAAACTAGATCCCTTAAGAGCTGCAAGCTTCTTACTGAGTGTTGCTTACTATTAGGCAGAGTGAGCTATTCTTTTTATTCAAACAATTTAGGGGTATTGGTTCACATATCCATTTAAGCATCTCTAGATTAATAGTGTGTTTCGTAATAGCTTTATCAACTAGAGCTTTTCCTTTAAGTTTTCTTAAGTCATCCTTGAGAGTTGTAATTTTCAAAACTTTTTTCCTGAAGACTAGCATTTAAATCGGAGATTTCCACAGACTTTAAATGAATTGATTAATTAAATCATCAAATTGTTCTTTTATCGAATAGGTAGTGTTTAATCAGAGTCATACTGTCGCGTATAGTATGTGTTTCAAATGCTCATTTCAGCAATAAGTTGCTTAGACACCCTATGATCCAATTCATTATTTATTGTTTCAATCTCTTCTAAGTCCTTTTTAATCTTATCTTCATACATTTTTCCACTTAGAGTTTTAATTCCCTCTTTCAACTTCTTTATGACTATGTATTTTTCTTGGGACTGAGCTTTCAATTCATTTAATTCAAACAATTATTCAAAACTTAGAGCACTTTGATTTGAAACGGAATTGTCCCTTTGAAAAATTTCCTGATTATGTTGAGTATCAACTTCTAAAGAGATGCAATGTTTTTCAAGAGTGGTAAAACTTTTGAACAGTTTATCGTAAATCTCTTTTTCAATGAAATCCTTTTTGTTGAGAAGCTCAGTCTCAAGTTTGAGACACTTTTCACATTCATGCACATTCGCAGAAGCAATATCCACAAAAGAATTCACAATAGTGTTCACGATATCTTTGCTAACAACTTGTTCCAAGAGTCATTCGTTTTTGTTCAAAACTTGATTCATTTTAACTTCAAATGTTTTTGACTCTAAACGATGTTTGTTCCATAGCCCTGGGCTTATTATCTGCCTGTTCCCCATTTGGTGGAAGACATTTTGGGACTTTAGAAAGTTCATCAATCAAATATTGATCGAATGTATTAAATAAGTCCTTCAGAGCTTTTACAAATGGAATTATTTCATCCCTAAAACAAGCTTTTGTTTGTTCAAACCCCCCACAAGCCTTCAGTGATGGATGTGGGTATGGTTCTTTCTTTGACAACCACATCAAAACAAGCAAGATGGTGTTTAAGTTTTTTCAAACTTGTATTAACCATGCTGACTTTAGAAAGTTCTTTTGGAACCTCAACTTTGGTGGGTCTACTAGAAAGAGTAGGATCTAGAGAATTTACAGAATTATGAGACCAAAAGGCTTGTTCAGCAGATAATTTAGTTTGTGGAAGAAATCGTGTTTCAAAATCTTGAGAAAGTTAGTTAAGGACAACATAATCGTCTGGGTTGTAGTAGTGATTTCTTTTGAAACATCATAGGATCCTTTTGTTTTAAAATTATTTTTGAACGACTCTCTTCAGCAAGCATTAGGGTCTCTTCGGAGTCAGGAATCACAATAACACTTGTATTCTTATTAACATTACCATCATAAAGATTTGGTTCCAACTTCTGAGCTTTCTTTAGATAGAAAGGATTTTAAAAACCTAGAGCTTGTTTAGTGGTATGATCATAGAAAAACTGAGGTTTCATCAACATGTGAACAGTTTGTGCAGGTTGATCTCATTTAAAAACAATATTATATTGCTATTTGATTTTCTTTTCTAACGCAATCACTCTATCAATGTTCCTAGATTCTTCTTTCTCAAAATCATTTTTCAGAAGAGTGACTGTTTGCATTAAAGATTCCTTTTCTTTTAAATGTTCAGAAAGAGTTTCTTTAAGACGATCAATCTCTACGGACCTATGCCTGATCTAAAGTTATTTTTTTACTCCTTAAAATCAAACATTCTATCCTTCTGTCAACACTTTACCTTGTTACTTTATATCTTTAAGATTCAGCAGTTTAAAGTTTCATTGACACTTTTATTTTCCAGATTTATCTTGGTACAATTAACTACTTAGGTTTTTAGTTGTTCAATCACAGTTAATATCAGTGCATCTTGTTGTGTAAAGGAGTTAGAATTCTGAACAGCTGGCTGTTGTAATTCAATCACATACTAAGAATAAGGAATGATATTGCTATCACTGGTTATTTCAGTCTCTGAGTGGTTCACAACATTCGACTGTTCAGAAGACGGAATCGCCTGCACAACTTGATTGATCATATTATTATTCATATTATCATGATTGTTTACCTCAGCAAGAGCATCTGAACCATAATGAGATAAATTCGCCATGAGAGCAACTTTGGCAGTGTTGAGTTCATCACAATCAGATTCATATGCATCCAAATCATCAGCTTAATAAGTGGCATTGTGAGTAATGACAGTCTATATGGCTTGACCTTTTGGAATTCCTGGATCTGCAAAAAATGCAAGTTCCTCCTCATGTAGAATTTGACCACTTGCTTGAGCTTATATCAACAACACTTTATCCTTAAACCAAGAATAATCCCGTTTTCTCTTAGGTTTAGTGCACTGTTTGGACATATGGCCTTCCCCTTTGCAGTTGTAACGAATAACAGTCCTTTGTTTCCCAGAATTGCTTCCACTTGCTCCTGGAGTGTATGTCCTTGTAGTACCCGCAGCTAAAGATGTTTGTCTCCCTTGAATTGGTTGTAAGGTCACTCTTCCATTAGTTAATGGTAGCTTCGTTAGCCTAGGGTTTTTGATGAATTCCTCAGCTGGATTATTGGTAGTGAGGTATTGTGCGATGCGACAATAGAGTCATAGAAAGAAAAAGTCATCATGTCGATTAATGGATCAATGAGGATAATCACCTTTCTGAACCACTAGAATAAATTAGACCTAAGTCTGGTTGGGAAAATTCAGGTTGTTTGTTAATTGTGGGAGCATATTCCAGTTGAGGGATATATGATGATGGAGAATAAACGTTGTGCTAAAATTAATGAATGATAATGATCATGGATGTAAAGTGATTGAAGAGGTGTTTATGATTGATGAGTTTGAGTACTGTGAGACTGATAAGGTGATGATCCATACCGTTTGGAGATGATTATGTGAAATCTTTTGGTTGTGAAATTGAGTGTTTTGGTAATGAGTTTTGATCGTAGTTTGATCAGGGAGGACTAGGTCATCCGATGGGTTCCAACCAAAGAAAGCGGATCTGAGTTGCGTTCATGCATTAAACGAACCTCATTTGCATGGAATTCATGTTGTCCCAAGTAAGCATGAAGCTGATCAACTTTAGTTGTATGCAAATCCTGAACCAGTTTGACATCTGTCTCACTCCCATCAGGAGGATGATATTATACTAATTAGTCGTTTTTTTTTTTTTTCATTATTAAAGAAAGAGTGTTCAAAAACTTAGTTTTCACTGAAATTGTTCCAGTTATATTGTAGATGTTTCATGTCATTGTAGCAATGAACGATCTCAAGTAAGAACTACGTAGTGTTTCCCCTTCTTATAGCAAAAACTTTTCAGAATTCATCAAAAGTTACACTTCTTTCCTGTTTCCGTCAATAAGTTCTTTGCATGAGAAGTTGAATTCTTGCCCAAGTTTCCTTGGCGATTTATTGAATGCTAACCAAATCTTTGACTCAGGTGTTAGTCCTTGTAGAATGATATTTGTTGCCTTGATATCACAATCAGCTTGAATTGCTTCCGTAGCAGATAATGTTGGGATTCTAAAGCTTCTACAAGTTAATACTGCTAGCTCAAGATTAATACTGCTAGTGAAGACTTAATGCTGTTAATGAAAATTGAAGAAATAAGTCTAAGTCTTTAGTACTGCTAGCTTTATAGTTAGTATTGCCAGTACAATGTTAGTACTGCCAGTAATAGTTAGTACTGTTAGTTAGTATTAGTACTTAGTAGTGTTGTGTATTATTCTGCTTACTGAGATATGATGTAGATATATTAGGAATAGATATGCATTATCTTTTAACGCGTTTTGTAAGCCTATTAGGGTTTTCCCTAGTGTATAAAAGGAACCCTACGACATAGTTAGAAATATATACAATTGAACACAACACATAGTACATTAGTGTATACAAAACATATAGTTGTTTTGTTATTAGTGTAATATATTTTGAAGTTGAGAGAATCTTCTGTGTTAATCTTATTGTTTTTCTTTAGTATATATACTAGATTTCGCATAGTATATGTATACATAATCGTCAAGGTTTCAACCTTAGTTGTCTTGGATTTATCTAAGGTGACTAAAAGCTTCAACAAGCTAACAAACGATCTATTATAAACGGAATCAACAAGTGGTATCAGAGCCAGTGTTCTGAAACCTTGATCAAGAAGAAACAAATTAGATCTAACTCTTTTTACAATCTCTAGATCAAGACCTATGGATCTAGAAAGTACCCAAAACAATTCTCTTGCAAAACTGCCACTTCTGAAGCAAGGTGATTATGACACATGGAGACTCAGAATAGAGTCATACATTTAACTTCAAGACTATGCTCTTTGGGAGATCATAGAGGATGGAAACTCCCAGTAGCACAAACCACTACAAACGTTGATGGTACATCTACTTCAAAAATACCTGGTGCTATTACTGTTGATGAGAAGATTGAAAAGAAGAATGATCTTAAAGCCCAAAGTATTTTGATGATGACACTTCCAAGTGAGCATCTACTCACTTTTAATCAATACAATGATGCCAAGACCTTGTTTGAAGCCATAGAAGCAAGATTTGGTGGTAATGAAGCCACCAAGAAGACTCAAAAGACACTCCTAAAGCAGATGTATGAAAATTTCAATGCTTCAAGTTTAGAGTCACTTGACTCCATCTTCAATAGGCTACAGAAGATTGTTAGCCAATTGTCTATCTTGGGTGTAAACATCTCTCAAGAAGATTTGAATCTGAAATTCTTGAGATGTCTTCCTGTTGAGTGGAATACACAAGTGGTTGTATGGAGAAACAAACCAGATCTAGAAACAATGAGCATAGATGACTTGTACAACAATTTTAAGATTGTTGAAAAACAAGAGTGTTGAAGGATTATTCTTCTAGTTCACCACATGATCTCAAAAAGTTGCTTTTGTATCAACTACATTAGAAGTATAAATGAGATTATGCTCATATTCCAGGTTAGTCTAGCTAGACTCCTGTTAGTGCTGCTAGTACTAGTGATAGTGCTGCCAGTCTAAGTGATGCCATAGTTTATGCATTCCTAGCTAATCAACCATATGGATCTCAAATTGTTTATGAAGATTTGGAACAAATCCATGATGATGACTTAGAAAATATGGATTTAAAATGGCAGTTGGCACTGCTAAGCATGAGAGCCAAGAAGTTTTATCAAAGGACTGGAAAGAAAATCACCATCAACGGAGGTGATACAACAGGGTTTGACAAGACAAAAGTAGAATGTTTTAACTGCCATAAGTTAGGACATTTTGCTAGGGAATGCAGAAACCCTAGAGGTCAAGATGGTAGGGCTAGGAGTTATGATCAAGGGAGCAGAAATCAAGAGATTACAAGGAGGACTATGAAGGTGGAGGAAGCCTCTCCAAAGGCTATGTTAGCAGTTGATAGAGCTGGATTTGATTGGAGTTTCATGGCTGAAGAGGAAGTCCCTACCAATATGGCATTGATGGCTTTCTCATATTCAGAGGTACAAAAAGACAATAATAATAATAATGTTGCAAGTTAGAAAATAAATAGTAAAAGTTTCCTTTTCTAAAACCAAGGTATTCTTTTGAACTAAGGTTTGCAAAAGTCTACAAGGCTTTTTCATCGGAAGTTCATGCGTCTCGATTATTATTCTCCGGATGGGGTGTCAAAAGCCTTAGCACTTACCCGATGACGGTGGGATGCTAGAGAAGAAAGTCATTAATGGGACAAGTGAACCAACGATGTCTTAGCTAAGGAGGTTTTTGTTTGCTTTGAGTTGTGATCTTACTAAGTGATTAACATATTAGCCCAAAAGGCCCATGTGTAAAGCTTGGTCGGATTTCAACTATCTAAATATGTGGATTTAATGGTTTAAATTAATTTGAGCACACACACTTAAATATATGATTTATGTCGGGAAGAGAAATTCACAAGTTGTAATTATAAGTAGTCTTAGCATCTTAGCTCGTACTTAACAGTGATCTTATTTTTAAGCTTAGTATGGGAAAAGTGAAAAATCGGGAATGATGAATTTATCTTTTTAGACACTTTTCAAGTGCTTTTTGTTCCATGATCCTAAAAATTACCACTAAGGTAATGAAAACAATACATTATGTCAACACAAGAATAAGTTGTAGTTAAATAGTCTATCAAGAAAAATCATAAAAAAATAAAAAATCTTCGAAAATGGGAATTCGGGTGTTTTATAACTTGTGATCTCTTAGCTCTCTCAACAAAAATCTTTGCTACTTTTCAAATGTTTAGTTTGGGGAAGTTTCGAGGTATTTGGTTATAAGGCATGTGATATTGCGTGAGGACACACAATCGTTTAGTTTGGGGAATTTTGATATGTGTGAAATACACATATCCGTTATTACCAAAATTAACCCTAAATGACCAAAAACACTGTGAAAATGGCAAAAATACACTTGTTTTGTGTTTTGTGTATGCAGGTATGGATATAGCAAAAATCACAAGAAAACCGTCAAAAACGGGCAAACACGGACACGAGAACGGAAGAGTGCACAAAAGCCGGAAGCCTTCTATGAAAAAGTCAATATCAAAGAAAGTCAACCCTGGGTCAAACAAAGTCAACTCACTAAAGACAAAACCCCAAAATTACCATTTGAGTCCCTCAAGTTTCCTAGAATTACACAAATGGTCCCTAAACCTTTAATGGGCTTTTATTACCCTTTAAACCCTACCCGGATCCATAACTAGCCCAAAAGCCCATTACCTTAGCCCATTTACCCTTTTATTAAACCACAAGGACCAATGTTGCCATTTTCCAAAATCATTTTATACTACACCTTTCACTTATCAACTACAAGGACCAATCTTGCAAATACCCCATAGTTTAAAAATCTTTACCCGTTTTCAGTTGAAGAAAAGGCGCCAAGCCTTGTTACTGTTCATCATCCCTTCCAAAGTTACCACACAGTCAAACAAAGGGGCTTTTCTTAATTAAGGGTCAAGGACGACAATTCAAGTGATCAATAGCAAGATGGCAGGGAGAAATATGTCAAATCATGAGCTCTTATTGGTACACTCAAGCTAGATGGCCACGTGGCTTGAAGAGAAAGCACAAGGAATGTGAAGTTTTGTACTTAATTCACTCAGAAAGAAAGCACAAAAGCATCACAACGGATTGCCACGCTGGCAATCCGTGTGAGCTCAATTGTGATCCAACGGCATAGAATCATGATCCAATCATTGGGAATAATCAAGGGTTGATTTTGACAGGAGCGTGAGGAGTGCTCAGACCCCTAGAAGGTTCTCTCAGCAGCTATAAATAGCACACACTCTCACACACATATTATTCTTCTTTTTCCTTTTTCTTATTTTTCACCTAGTTTAGTCTTTAGATTTTAAATAGCTTATTGTAATTTTCCTTTGAATTCAGTTGTAATCTCTTTCAAGTTATGTAATCACTCTTTTCAGTTAATAAAATATATTTTTTCTTATTAATCCTTAATCATAAGCTCTTAATTAACATCATAGAATTTGCGTATGACTCATAAGCTAATAATAAGCTTATTTTCAGCTCTCACTAGTCTATAAGCTAGTGATTGAGCTTGTTTAATTCAGTCTTAATAAGTATTTAAATCATAAAATCAGTTAATTCTATTTACCTTTGCTTTTGGACTTATGAGCTTTTGGAAGGAGAGCCAGTTAAGGAAGGGCTCTCAAGGACTTTTACTGGCTTATTTCTAATAAGCCAGAGCTGTTGATTAAGCTCAATTGAGCCTTAGCTTCTGTTTAGCTAAAGCTTAGAGTAAGTCTTCAATTAATTTCTTAAGTTCTTTAATATTTAGTTCAATTTATGCTTAATAGTGTAGATTTGTTTAATAGCTTAATCTATTTGCTTATTAGTGCTTATTTACCTTTATTCTAGCTTATTAAGTGTGTTTGATTATCTGTTTTTAGCTTAAGTGTTATAGATCTTAGTATTTTCATTGCTGTCATAAAATCTATAAAAAACCAAAAAATTAGTAAGCTTAGCCTAGATTCTTAGATTTAGCTTAAGTAGGTTGCTGAATTATGTTTGATAAGTTAGTCATAAGCCGTTTCTCATCTGGTAATTAGGACTTGTAAGCTAGTTTTCAAAATCAAAAGCTATTTCAAAAAACTGTCAATTCTGAAAGGAGTGTTTGGTTTAGCCAAGTTTGACCTCAAAAAGTCAAGTGAACTTTGAGATTTCTTTTTGGTTAGTTGAATCAACATATTTGATTAGGTTTTGAGTTATTTTGAGTCATTAGTTTAAGCTTATAATCATTTTGAGGCTTAATATTTTCATCTCAGCACCAGGGGAGATTTCTCCCTTTGCTTTGATTGCTAAAATTTGAATCAAGCCTTTTAGGCTTAATTTGTGTTTGTAGTTTACTCAAGCACACTCAATAGAGTGTGTAGTGTGCAGGTCTTCCCTCAAGGAAGACTGAAATTGAGTTTTGGCCTTTTGCCATTTTCACTAGATAGCAGTCTTAAATTGCAGTGTCTTTTGGATCAATCTTAGGTTAGTAAATGTAGGCTATAGGTTTTAAAATTCAAGTTGCTTAAAGTGTAGTCATAGCTTAGTATAGATTAAGCCTCAATTTTCATTTCCAAGCTTATTTCCTTAGGTACATTTGCTCTTAAAAGATTTCAAAAAGCCAAAAAAACCAAAAACAGTAGGTAGTTTAAGTAGCTTTTTAAGTTTTGATTTCTAAGGTGTTTGTTCTTATGATCTAAATTAGTAGTTAATAAGTAGATAGATAAGTTTTTAAGAGCTTAAAGTTTAGTTTAGCTTAATGAGTTTTTTAGCTTAATTTGATTTTGTGCTTTTTGAGTTAAAATTTGAGTTTGCAGGTTTAATCGTTAATTTCAGATAGTGTAGAGTGTTAGTAGCTGAAGTAACTACTCATTTCTAAATTAAGCTCATCATAAGCTGCTTAGAACATCTTTTGGTTTTCAAAATGAGCTTATATTAAAGCTTGTGCTAGTGTTTTAGTCTAAAGAGCTCAAAACCATACTTTCTGTAATCAGCTGCTTTAAGAGCTTTTTGTGAGCTTAAAAATAAGTTTCAGCCTATATGGTTTTTATTAAAGTTGCTTATAATCATGTGCTCTTTCAGTTTTAGCTGTTTGTTTTGAAAAAAAAATACAAAAAGGGGTGTCTGCCAATCTCGAACCCACGACCTCTTGCACACAACACACACGCCTTAACACTTTGCTTCAATAGCTCATCCATCATTTTTTCCTTTCATTAAAGACTAGTACACATTTTACATTTCCTCTTTCAATAATAAGCCGTAGCATATAAGCTTAATTATCCAGCTTATTAGATAAGCTGGGTAAGTTTTCTTATTTTTACTTTGAACTTTGTTGCATTTAGGATTTTCCCTAAACTTTTCACATTTTTCCATTTAGTATATTATTCTTAATCATTTTTCTAAGGATTTAATTTTTGAAAAATCATAAAAAATAGAAAAGAGTTTTATAAAAATTCAAAAAAAAAATAGTTTTTAGTTTTATAAGAAGTACTTGTAGGTTTACATTCAGAAAAATCATTTTCAACACTTTTAGATTTTAATTTTAATTTTTAAGCTTTTAATTTTCATTTTAAAAATAGGATTTTAATTTTAAAAATAGTTAAAAATAGTTTTCTTAGTTTTTACATCATTTTATATTTTTCTAAGTTTAAAAATCATTTTTCTCAATTTTTAGGAATTAATTTGCTATTTTCTAGGATTTAATTAGATTTAATTAGTTTTTAATTCATAATAAATTCAAAAATAATCAAAAAAATAATTTTCTTTTTCTTAAAATTTTCTTTTGTCCTCTTTTAGGATTAACAATTTAGATTGCATTTTTAGGACTTAATTTTAGTGTACTTGATAATTTGTCGTGTTTTCTTTATTCCCGTTAATCGCTTTTGTGCTTTAATTGTTTTTAATAGCTTGTTTTTAATTAGTAGTTATAGAAAATCCAATCAATCTTCGAACCCATTCAAATCAATATCCAATATCAAACGAGGTTTCAATTTCTCAAATCTTTGGAAAAACGACCCGGGAGATCATACTTCCGGAAAACATACGTATTATATTATATATATTTGAGAGTGAATTTTTCCAAGGGTGACTTGGTAATTTTCTTAATTGCTCTTTGATATTTTATATATATATTATTCTACGTGTGTTTAAAACTTATACTATCAAATTTTTGGCGCCGTTGCCGGGGAATTGAGTTAACGAATCTCTCGTTTTGTGTTTGTTGATAAGATTTGAAGATCCTTTCGATCAAAAGTTGTGGAAGATTCAATCTTAATGTCGAGCTCATTCAGTTTTGCTTGGATAATTTGAAACCGGGTATTGTCTTGATCTTTGGATGCATGGCGCCAAATTTTAATACACTGCTTCAAATGTTTGAGGCGCTTGTGTAGGGATGAAGATAACCCACTGTTCAAATTATTGAACTCATCGCATGATTCTTTAATCATGATATCAAACCCTGGCATTTGCATCCACGAATGAAAAAGATTGAATGGAATTGGCCCAAAATCTGTTTATCCGCATGTAACAAGATAGGGTATGATGTCCGGACCAATGGACGTTCAAGAACTAGTGCTTTTTTAAATCTGGACTTAGTAAACCTAAACAATTTTGGACATCATGAATCGATTCATTTATTAATTTTGTGCCGCCTTATTCATCCACGTAAAATAATCGACACATAGGAATTTCTGTAAGACCAGTTGCATCAATGAATGAGTTAAAGATTTGAGCTTCGGAATTAGAGAAAGTAGAACCAAAACGTTAAGAATCTGTTCTTACTTCATTCAAGTCACCACAAATGATGAACTTTCCATTGTGATGTTGGATAAAGTCAAGAAGTCGGTTCCATAACGAAGCTTTTGATGAAGAATCTTGCGGCCCATAAATATTAATCATAAAGATGACTTCATTAGAATGGGTGCGCTTGGTTGAAATAGATGAATAGAAAAGGAAAAAGCAAAGGAATGGTAAAAGGAATATAATGAAACTTTTTATTACATTGATGTTGCTTGGAAAAAGAAAAGGCAAAGGAAATACAAAAGAATGGTAAAAGGAATATAATGAAACATTTTATTACATTGATGTTGCTTGGTTGTGCGATATAAAAAATCCTTAAAAGATAAGTGTATTAAAATATGTGGTATTTATAAAATATTTTTACACGTACATATATTATATATCAATATTAAATGTATACGTATAATCAATAGCATATGAATTTCAGACTAGCGTATGTGATTATAATATATTATTTATATAAGTCGTACTTATGCTATGTCCCTGTAAATATATAACAAATGTCAATATATTTTACATGTTTTATGTATTTAGGGGGTGTTTGTTTCGGCTTATATGTGGGCATATGAGCGTATTTGATTTCGGCTTATATAACATAAGCCCTAATTTTCCGGCTTATTTTGAAACTTATGGCCTTATATAAGTTTATTACGATATAATAAACTTATATAAGCCTACAAGTCTCAATATAAGCCAGAAAATTGTGGCTTATGTTATATAAGCCGAAATCAAATAAGCTCATAAGCCCACATATGAGCCAAAACAAACACCCCCTTAAGTGAGTGTCTGTTCATATAAATCTGTAAGTTTAAACAAATACAAAAATAAATAAATAAGATAGAAAAAATAGATGAGATCATGGAGGTGGTGGTTACATGGGGTAATCAATATTATAACCCTCATTTTGTTGAGTAATGGTTGATTACCTTGTTTTGGGTAATGCTCCATTTCATGTATTAAAACAAACATAGTTAATGATTGTCTTTCCTATTCCTCACCCTTTAATCCTTTTAACCAAGCATGCCCTTAATTTTGTGACTTAATATTAGGGGTGAGCAAAACGTATCGCGGATCGGTCAGGACCGAAAAACCGGCCTGAACCGGACCGAACCTATTTCGGTCCGGTCTTCGGTTCATCATTTTCCTTATTTTCGGTCTGGTCCGGTCCGGTCTTACAAAAAACCCGGCAATTATGCCTTGTTGGACTGGTCGGACCGAAGACCGAACTGGACCGGATCGTTTCGGTCCGGTCTTCGATCCGATATTTTGGCCAAGGTCGTTTCGGTCCGGTCCGATCCGGTTTTCGAACCGTGAGCGTTAATTTTGTGCATCATGGCTTTTCTAAATGTCAAGAGATGAAAAAAGATGTCTTATTTGATGGGAACCTGATCACCATACTCGATTTGATTGGACAATCTTGACTTTACTAGGGATGAGGACGAGGACGAAAACCCACGAAATAAAAAGTGGGATGGTGCGAGGATGTGAATGACATAAATCCCTGAACACGGCCCTTTTAATGTTTAAGCATACAAAAATTACATGTTTTTTTAGAACGACAAGTTAGTTGTTAGTGATTCGAGCTCACAGTGACATCCAATTGGGCAGTATGCAAGACTCGAACCTTCGCCTTAAGGGATAAACCCCACTCCTTTTTCGCTCCTGAAGGAAAACCCCCATGGTGAGGCTCGAACTCAAGACCTCTCGCATGTGGTAACAACCTCCCCAAGGTTACCCTTGGTGGCCATCTGAGCTAGCCCAGATGGTTAATTACATATACTATATTCATACTAGATTTTTTTTGGGGGTAAAGGGTTTCCCCGGTAAATAGTAACACAACAAAATAGCGTTTAAGTACAAAAGGTGTAGGTGAATTCCTACAACCCAACCCGTTACATGGGCACAACAAGAACGCACCATATTGCAAAAAACAAAAATGAAATAAGAATGACACACCATTCTTGTGACAACCAAAGAAAGAAGCAATAACAACTTCTTAATTTTAAGCCATCAAGATGGCTACATCAACTCCGAAAAACGACTCATCAACAACTAACATAAAATATGTGTTAACTCTTAAACATTGAGAATAAGCATTGCCTATGTAGTTATTTCAGAAGCATCTTTCAAATAGCCTTTGCAGCTAACTTCCATATAAATCGAAAATCACCAAAAGGATACCAGTCACATTAGACAACATGAACCATTACAACCATGCAATGACCCATACTAGAATCAAATTTCTCCGAACACAGGACCCATATCTGATTATTTAGAAGAACCAGGCATATCATGCGTCATAAACCCAAATAATCACCTAGCAACTAACCTTCCTTTTTTACCAAATAGCAGTAGGTACTAAGATCATCATCCATCATGTATTACAATCCACACAACCATTAAGAATAGAAAGAGTCGACCCAAGACCCACGTGCATTAGCAGCAGGTACATATGGACGTTCTTTGGTAGTAGCAGCCAAGGCATGTCACCACCACCATCATCAACCCTAGTTCTATCCCTGGCTTTAGCATCCCCACACTAGTACAATATTAGCCAAGAATCCCACGTCCAATGTAAGCAGCAATCGAGCAAAGTCCTATTGTTACAACTATAATATTGTCGACCTTCCCAAGTAACATGCCATTACTTGCATTGGCCATAGCAACCAAAACCATACAACGATTTCACAGATGTAAAACAATTTACGAAACCCTAAAACAAGGGTTTGAAAACACGGTATAACCAGGTCACAAAATCGATACCCAAAACCTTAAGAATTAGGGTTTCAAGCCCCAAACATCCTCCAATCAAACAACGTCCCTACAAACTCCATTGACAAATAATTTGTCACCATTAAACACGTCTTCATACTATGTTCCTTTACTAAATGAAACCACACGCAAACAATCATTACCAGCAGCCCAAGATCGAAACCCTAAAAATTAAGCGTGCATAAACACAGCCTAACCAGCCACCATTATTTGTCGAATCAACACAATGATTGATTTTTTTTTTTTTTTATTTTTTTTTTTAAGATATATTTTCTATTTTTTGTTAATTTTTTTTTTCTTTTAAATTATTTTTTTTATTTTTTATTTATTTAAATATTAAAATTATTTTTTAATTTTTTTTTTAAAATTTTTATTAATTTTTTTTTTTAATATTATTATTTTACTTTTTATTAAAATTTTTATTTATTTTTATTTTTTTTTTTATAATTTTTTTTTTTTATTTTATTTTTTTAAGTTTATATTATTTTTTGTTTTTTGTTTTTAATTTATTATAATTAGTTTTTAAAGATGTAGTATATCAACACGAATTAAAAAGAACACCGTTATAACATCAAACCTACCCAAATATTAAGGTTTAGAACCAGCCTCAAACAAACCGCGTAAACCACAGTTCGCATGACCACATTCTCTCAATCAGACCAGAAAAAAGATGAACAATGGATGATCACCACCAACTAACCTAAACCCTAAATCACAATTAAAATAAGAACCTAACCCCTAAACTAATAACGCGGACCACATAAACCCCTAAGATTAATAAAAGCTCTTTGAATTAGAAGAGGGCAGGTTTATAGATAGAACATATAATCTAAGGTTTACAAGCCAAGATAAACATGAAAACCCTATAAGAGCGTTCGTTGCAAAACCCAAAGATTTGCTAACGTCAAGAAAAAATTAATAAGGGTTTCGGTATGACAAAGATATCACTAGGAAAGCACCAAAAAACTAAAAGACAAAACGATTCTTCATTGCATATACTCTAAAAACAGATCGATCTAGGGACATAAGCAAGAAGGCTCGAATTTAAGAATGATCGGAAGTTTTTTTAGTGGCTGCCGGATTTAGGGTTTTTTCTCCCCAAAGGGAGAGAAAACTTTTTATGGGACCCGACTCACACACTATATTCATACTAGATTATATGCATATGTTTATGAGTATTGCACTAAAAAAATCATTTCACTACACTTTAATAAAGCATGTAAAATATATTGAGTTTTTTGACATTTATAATTGTGTAAAAAATGGTTACCAAAATAAGTGTGAACAAATTTTGAAAAACAAAATAGTTTCCACACTTAGGGGCCGTTTGGTTGGAGTTTTATAAATCATGGAATTTATAATTCTACAAAGATTTTAAATTGTGAGAAATTAAAAACTAGCATTTAAAATTCTTTTACTTGTTTGGTTGGCAGATTTCTGCATAAAGGTTTATAGTGTGGTTGATGGTCAATGACTTGAATACCCTTTTGATCATTAAACACAAGAGCTCAAATCATGAGTCCAACATGAAGATTACATTAACATTTGTTATTCATCTGAAACAAGATCCACAAAAGATTCCATCCACATAATTCTTATCCCTCACACTTTATCATTAATGTATACTAAATATAGATCTATATAATATACAAACGCATAAATCAAAGACTTTGGAACATGTAGTCCATGATATGTAAATCAAACATCCAAACAAATTGAATACTTGAAAATATTGACCATTTGCAATTTTGGATAGTCAAGAAAGAATAAATTTTGCAACTGGGTTTTTATGATAAGAATAGGCTTTGTCAATTTGGCATAAAAAACACAGTTGTTATAATGATGGTGGAAGGGCAATTTGGTCTTATATTGCTTTCTTAAAATTATATGTCAAAAAAAATTCGAAATTCTTCTCATAATGCGAGTATTTAAATTGGCCCACTTTTACCATTTTTTGAGATTTTAAATGCCTCCACTTGTCTAACCAAACACAATATTTAAAGATTTTAAAATGTAAATGCCATCAATTCTCTTGAATATGCCCCAACCAAACACGACCTTATATTTGTTCTAAAAGAAAAACACTTTGATGTCTGGACAAATTAATTTCAAGTATGGACAGTAGTTGTAACACCCAATATCCACACACATGGGAAGTGTGGATGATTTGGGTGTTACAAATAAGGGTCCACATTTGAAAGTGTGGACAAATTATAAATTTTTTTCATAATTAAAAGTGTGAACATTCATTTGCAACAAGTATAACTACGAAAACCTTTTACTTTTTTAAAATTTGTTCATAATTAATTAATGTAACCATTATTTTACACATTTATATGTGTTAATAAACTCAATATATTTTTCTTACTATTTAAAAGTGTGATAAAATAAAACTTTTTTTAGTGTTGACATGTATACGTATGTGTATAGAAGGAGGTTATATTGGAAACCATTATTTTCTTGGATACTGGGGGACACATCTCAGCCATCCATCTAAAACCCATCTATGGCTAAGATTAAAACTCACTTATTAAACAAAAAAAAGAAAATTAATAAAAAAACGGAGGGGTATTGTGGTCATTCCACGTCCCACACCAACCACACCTACCAATCAAACACTTTGCTACTTTTCAAAGTTATTAGTCGAGGGAGATTGAGATTCTTAGTTTTCGTAAATGCTTACTTCATAGCATTGCGTGAGGACACGGCAATACCTTAGTATGGGGGATTTTGGTATGTGCTTAATTACACATACCTTTTACCTTTAAAAACGAGCTAAAATAACCAAAAACGGACTTAAAATGCCAAATATATGCTTGTTTTGCTAATTGTGTTGTGCAGGAACGGATAACTAAGAAAAGGACGAAAAACAAAGCCAAAACGACAAAACCGGACTCGGAATGGAAAAGACTGTGAAAGACAAAGCCAAATCGAAGCCGGAAAGTCAATCAAGTCAAAAAGTCAACAGAAAAGTCAACTGGTCAAAGTCAAAGTCAACCCAAGTCAACCCCGAGGCCAAAAGTTAAAGAAATATAAGTTTAGGGACTGAAATTGTAAATCCCTAAAACTTATATTTAAACAAGAAAAGAGAGAAATGAAGAGAAGGGCCCAAATTGCCAAATTGGCAAAGCTATACCACAAGGGCCATAGCTGCCAACTCTTCTAACTTATACCACCCAAGGACGTGGGGTGCAAAGAGTTATATAACTCTTGGGGACTTGTTTTGCCAAGTCCCCAAAAAGTTATAACAACAAGGACGAAGGGTGCAAAGATACATATAACCATCAAGGACTAACTTTGCCATATACACAAACCTACACTCTGTTATAAATCAAACAAACTTTCCCGCCCTTGTTTTCCCCCCAAACACAATCACGGGTTTGTTAACCCACTTTTACCCTGTGTTTCTTCTCCACCACCATGGATACTCACCTCCCCCCTCCTCCACTAACTTTCCCAGCTGTGAGATTGCCAAGTTGGCAATCCCACACCTCCCAAGGCCTTGTTCGACGACCAAGATTGCTTTTTGATGAAATTGAAGGGCTAAGATGTGTTTGCTTTCCCCCTCTCACACAACTAACACAAGAACTCAGTATAAAAGAGATGAAGACAGAAGATTAGAGAGTAGTTAGTTTTAGTTTTTCAATTTCCTTTGTAATTTTCTAAATTCATGTACTGTTCATGCAATTAAGTTTCAAAAGTTTTTCAATTTGAGTTTAGTACTTTGTTACTACATTTGTACTCTTCTTTAGTTATTAATGAAGCAAGTTAAATCGTGTTTACGTTTTAAATTTCAAGGAATAAGCCATTTTTTAGCAATAAGCTCGTAATAAGCTATTTTTAGCTTATTACATTTTCTTAAGCTCAAAAGTTATACACAACTTGTTAAAAGCTTTTATAAACTGTCTTTGTTCATTAATGTTCAATACCTTCCTTTTTCATTCAAGTTCATTCAAATTTGGAAGCTCAAGGAGGTAATAAGCTCCCAAGAGCTTATTGAGCTTTTAAGCTCAGGTTTAGAGGCTAAGGAGCCATTAGGTCAGGGTTTTAAGCCACTCACTCAGAAAGAGTGGCTTGGTTCTGAGACAACAAAAATCCAAGGTTTCAATTCTCAATTTTCACTTAGCTTAACTTTTAGCTTAAGGCATTAGCTTATTTGTTTTTAATCTTTGCAAGCACATTAGTTTAGAATTGTTATTTGGCTGTTTTAAGTTCTCATTGCTTGAATGTGTGTAATATCACCTTATCTTTCAAAAACTGTCACTTAAGTAGCTTAAGCTAGTAGAGAAACTAGCTTATTTTTCCAAATAAGCTAGGCAATTTATAGCTTAAATAGTTTAACTAGGTCATTTTAAGTAGAAGTGGATAAAAGGATTTAAAAGTTTTAGCTTTAAAATAGATTTTAAAGTCACTTTGGTTTGACAGTTTTAAAGTAAAGGGGTGTTTGGCATAAGCTTAAAAACGGGTCAAAACAGGTTTTGGCATGGGTTATGGTCATGAGGTTGGTTTGAGCTTAAGTTTTAAGCTTATTTAAAGCTTTTTCAAAAGTTTCCAAGGTTTTAAAAGTGTTTTCCAAAGTTTTTAAAACCATTTTCATAACTGTGAGATTCTTAAGATACCACAAGTGCTTATTTGGTTAAGCACTTGTAGGTTTAAGTTTAAGCACAAAAAGAGTGTGTTTTGTGTGTCTAAAAAAGGTTGTCAAAAGCCCTTTGTTCCTTTGACTTTATAAGTCAAAAATCACCAATTCTCTTCTGTCACAGTTTCTAAAAACCAAAAGAGCTTTTTCATCATCAGAAATAAACAAGTAACAATGATTTTTAAAAGTTGAAAATTGGTGCACAAGCCCCTTTCATAGACCACTCAATCTGTTTGAGCTTATTTGTGTGTTTAGAGCTTATTTGACAGCTTAAAATAAGCTGTCAAATAAGCCCTTGAGATTTGCCTTAAAGCTCCCCTGGTGCAAAAGGGGGAACTTTAGGCTTATTTTTCTCAGCCTTTAAGCACACTTAAGCCCAAGTTTTTGGCTTATTTTAAGAGTCTATAAGCTCTTAAATAAGCCCTCAAAGTTTCAGACCTTAAGAAGCTCATTTGTGTGCTTATTTTTAAGGCCAAACTTGCCTCTTGGCTGTTTTCACATAACTTAGGCTGAGGGATTGCTTATTTTTTGATTTTGGCTTATTGAGCTTATTCAATAAGCTCAAATTGTTTCCTAGTGGCTTTTTAGGTTAAGTTAGATTGTTAGTTGGCTTATTTCACTTTTGCTAGCTTAATTGAATGCCTATTTTAGTGCTTTTGCCCTTTTAAGCTTGTCTTAAGCATTTCTGTCATTAAGCCTTTGTCCCAGCTTATTTAGTTTAAGCTTTTCACTTTTTATAGCTTATTTAGGTTAGGTTTACCCTTTTAGCTTATCTAGTCCTTAGTCTAGCTTATTTGTCCCTAAGTCCAAAAGGACTTAGCCTTTTTTTTAGCCTTTAAGCCCAAATAAGCCAAACTGTCAAGTTTGAGCTTATTTTTAAGCTTATTCATTGCTTTTCATAAAAAGCTCTAGTTGACAAAGTTGTTAAGCCCCACGAGTCAGCTTAAAACATTTGCTTCTTTGACGTTTTCGATAAAAAAAAAAAAAAAAGGGGAAGACACTTGGCCCGGGTGAGCAAGACTCGAACCCGGGACCAAGCGATACAGCCCCTTTTACACAACACACCTTACCACTGCGCCCTTGGGTCTTTTTCGTTAAAGACCCTACCAACCACCACAACCGCAACTGCAACAACAACAACAACAATTATGACAACCATTCCTCTACCACCTCAGCCACAACAAGTTTCCTCAGATTCCATCTTAATCAACCGCCTAGGAGAACTCGAACAACATATCGCGGATTTGGTGGATGCGAACCAAGCCCTGGAGGAAAGATTAGACAAACATGGGTCCAGACTGTACAGGTTGGAGAATCAAGATATTCCCAATCAAGTGAGCAAAGCTGTGGATGAAATAGTCACGGATGCTGTTGACTGGGCTATGCACGCACCACTCAGGGAACGCTTCAGAGACCTGCCAGAAGCTGATATGAAAGAAATTCTTCACAACCGAATGTGGGAATCCAAATCCTACCAAACTCATGAAGATCACATGACGCTGTACGAGGCTCTGGAGAAGTCTATGGCCCGAGATAACAGAGACCAGCTCCTGTCTGACTTGGCTGAAGCAAGGAAAAAGAAGAAAAAGAGACAGGGCTCACCTAAAACACCACCTGGCTCTCCACCTCATCCTCCACCTCCTCCTCCACCACCAGCAGGTCCCTCTGGAACTTCAGGAGCCTCTGGCGCTTCTGGGTCGTCTCAATCACAACCTCCTCCTCCACCTCCATCCAACAATCAGGGTGGTCAATCTACAAGCACCGCTGCCCCAAGCTCCTCAAAGACGGCTGCTTCAGCAGAATATACGGCTTGGACGATGACCGACACCAGACTTAAGCCGTCTGCCTCACCAATTCCTGAAGAACTTCATATGGATGACGATACGACCGCAGACGAACAAGCATACTCATCTAGTGGTGAAGACGTTGGACGTGATCATATTCCCACTGTAAACTTGAGGCAGAGCTGGTGGAAGCCTATCACTGAAGACCGACCTGCTACACCTGAACCTGCCTGGTCCATCCCATCATCTGATCTGACCGTCCCAACGAACAACTGGGCCTCTGCTCTGAAGTCTACCTATACACCTCCACCAGAGAACTCACTACTTGCTCAGATCGGTGATATGGCAACATTCATGGACTGGTATTGCAAAAAGCAAGGAATCTCTGAACTGACTCAAAAAGACCTGGAAGGCCCTGCATACGAAATTGTCAAAGTCTTTCATCCCGACGTAGTTCATTTCGAGTTCCAAATGGAAGAATGCCACAAACTTCTCACCGATCAAGTGGACGATTCAATCCTAAGGTACAACGTCAGCAAACCACTACCGTTGGGTGGTGATCCGGGTCATGTCACAATACAACCGGATTTCTTCTTCAATAAAGACTTGGAATATCTATGGTACAGCCGCAAAATGGGCAGGCCTGCCTTGTCAATCTCGAAGATGAAGGCTGCCTATTATCCTGATGTCGGCTTAGAGCAAATGGTACCGGATCAGATGTGGATTGAAGAAGAATGCAAGTATGACGTCGCTGCGATGTATGGTATATCTCACTGGTGGTTTCAAAGACAACGGTTCTACATTGATCGACACACATCTGAAGGTGATCGCAGGGCTGTACGGACCCATATGCGTATCTTAAGTGTCGTCAGAATTGAAGTCTTCCTAATGTATGGGTACAAATATATGAAGAAGATTGTCCTTCGTCGAGCTGATCTCAAGGAATATGTCATCGCGGAAAGGGACTTCAAATATCTGTACCCTAGTGACTTTGAAGATCTGTACTTGTTGAATCTTCAAGGTCACTTGAACCATCTCTCACCCGAAGACAAAAAGATTCTCACTACTGCTGTCAACTTATGGACCAGAAACTTGGTTATCAGACAACGCGTAGAAGACTTCCAGCTGGGGATTGAGAGCTACCAGACGCAGTTAAACCTCACCAAACCTCGATGGGATGCCAAGGGATTTGAGTACAAGCATGACTTCACAGTAATTGACTCTCCAAGGGCCGTCACGTTTAGGGACAAATATGGGGTTCAGATGATCATGAGGTTCAATGAAATCCACAAGTTCAGTGATGGTACTCTACACCAGATTGATGAAGCGTTGGATTACAGAGTCAAGGAATTCAGGGTCAACAGGAGGAATCCGGGTTTGGATACACGGTTTTGGACGAAGAAAGACGTCGACAGAAGCAAGGAGTTTATGTTTGCCATACAGAAACGACTTAAGACAAGACGTATCTTCCGGAATCTGGAAAGCTTTGTTGGTGGCAGGATAAGAGAAGGAGACTACCGACTGCTGAAGAGAACCGAATGAGGGGTAGTTTTCTTATATGTTGTTGTCATATGTACATTCTAACGTAGTGATTAAACTGTCTCTTAGGCTTGTATATTAAGTAGTCATATGTTCCATAATCGGCTCCACAACTTTCTCCCAAATTTTCCTAACTTAAATCAATTAAGACCCAAAATCTCAACGGATTTGAAATTTTTGCTCGGAGGAGAAAAAGTGATTTAATTATGAAAATTTGATAAAAAATTATGATTTCTTAAAGTGTAGGTTCTCCCATATGTGCTAAACTCTTTCGAATATCGATGCAACAGTAATTGAGGAGGAGGCGGAATGGTTATGATGGAAATTGTGGAATCACCTAAGATCGACTATGTAATTACCTTATCGGAGTTATAAGGATGGTAAGGTTAGGTACTCGATCCCACGATCCCGCCAGAGCTGGAGGGATCTACCCAGGGACAATCCACTAGTTAGTGTAGAAGTCCTTAGGTATGATTATAAAAGGAGTAATGTGTGATTAAGGAGAATAGTGCAGATGAGGATAGAAGTAAGTACTAGGAACACACCCAACAAGGTTTAGTAATGAAGACCTCGGTAAAAGCACTAAAGGGTTGAAGAATGAAAAAGATTAATGCTAAGTTATAGGGCTGAAAAAGGAAAGTCAGCCTCCTTTAAACAGTTAGGAAGAAACCGGGTTACTACTATTATGCTTTCAAGTAATCACATGGTTGATTGTTGACTTGTGATAGACAGTATCTTGGACCCAGTGAGACGCTGCACAACCCTACCCTAGCCACTCAAGGATCCTCTCAAAGGTTTCTTGTTTTCACCTCACATCGGAGATCGAATACATTTTCTATCGTCTCCCCTCTCTCCGAGTTGACGATATTGAAAGGTGGCAGTCTGCTGTCTAGCCTCCAACTATCAAAAAACCAAAAATGCTCTATTGAGTCTAGAGCCATGAGATACTCAATGAATCTCGTTAGGACACATACTCTAATATACTTGTGGTTTCACACACCGTGAAAGAACAAGGATTAATCTTTAAAAGTCCTAGCATTATCCTTGTGATATTGCAAGAAACATCCGAGGGTACGAAAGTAGTCACAGGGAAGGGAAATCGGCTAGAGCAACATCAAAACAAGCTTAGGTAGGTGACTTGTGAATATCTTAATGGTAATTAAACTTGTGACACTGGGGCATCGATTCGGTATAGATTATGAATTGTGGAGGATGAGTTTGATAAACGCTTAAAAACTCTCGATGGGTTACAAAAATCACTTTAAGTAGTGATATCATCGATTGATTTCAAATCATATTTTATTCTTCAATTGTTCAGAGTTGTAGAGAGTAACTCACTAATTCACCTTATCGTTCTATTTAGTAGCAATACTGTTAGTGAGGCCAGGGGTGGGACTGTTGGGCCTTGACTGCAGGGTTGTTGCTTCATGAGCTGCGGTATTCTTGTCCTCGCAGCTTTTTTCTCTTCTCTATATTTTAAGGGTAGCCTGCTTTGAGGTGTCCGGTAAAGAGATACTAGCAAGTATGGTAAATCTAATGCGTCTACGTTAAAGGATCTTACGCTTTGAGCTGGAAACCCTGTCAAGGTGGTTCTTATAATGATGTCTCTACCTGATCACAGGTACAGTATGTTTATATGTAAAATGGTCGTGCATGGAAAATGAAGGTTAATTGCAACCGAACTTTGACGAATGAAAAAGCCATATTCGTCACCAAGCTTTATTGTTCAACTGTTGTATATTTTAGGGATTACATAAAGATGGAGTGCTGATCGCCTCGTGTTCAATAAAGTCAATTCACAACCCTTGCTTATACTTATATGTTTCTAATTCAAGGACATATTGACAATGAAAGACCTATAACACAGCTTCTATAACTTTGATAAGTACTATCATGATCCAGAAGAGTGTGAGTATGCGGGTCTAAAAGTCACAACATCACATGAAGGCAACATTACACAATAAGGATAATTAAGAGATTTAAAGTGGATGGTGATCTCAAAGAAAGCTCAAAGATCACTCAAGTCCAAAGAACAAAGATCACTACTTGATGTACAACGACAAATGTTGAAGAATCAAAAGACTACAAGCCAGAATCAAAGATTAATTCAAATATAATGCTAGGATTCAATGTGTATTTTATGGGGTGACATTTCTTAGGGGGAGATTGTTAGGATTATGAAAATCTATGTAAAATACTCGGTCACCCCGTGTTATATCTAGCATAGGTTAGCTCGTAGTCTTAGTTTTAATCGTTTAGTTACCATACGACGTATGGTGTTGGGCCGGGTCTTTACCCACTTATTAGCCCACTCCATGGCCCATTGAGGGGCACCAAATTCTTGTATAAATACCCCTTTCTAGCCATGGGAAGGGGTTGGATATTCATTTTATCACAAACACATACTAAGTAATTTTCTCTCTCTAGAACTCCCACTTTCTCTCTCTAGACAATTTGACCAAACACTAATCCTAGGCTTGTGTTATGATATCCAATATACTACAGAGGATATGTTACCTTTGGGGGAGGAGTCAAAGGAGGGAAAATTACTGGTAAAGGAACTCTTAAAACTAGTAAGCTTGATTTTGAGGATGTGTACTTTGTCAAGGAATTACAGTTTAACCTTTTTAGTGTTTCACAGATGTGTGACAAAAAGAATAGTGTTCTTTTTACTGATACTTGATGTTTTGTTCTGTCTCCTGACTTTTAGTTAGCTGATGAAAGTCAGGTTTTACTTAATACCTTAGATTATTTTAAGCAAGTTTGATGGAAAGTCAGATGAAGGATTCTTTGTTGGATACTCAATGAATAGTAAGGCTTTTAGAGTATACAACATTAGAACTAGGAAAGTAGAAGAAAACTTGCATATTAGGTTCTTGGAGGATAAGCCTATTATTGCAGGTGATGGACCAAAGTCGTTGGTATATGCTTAAATACACATACCTTTTACCTGATAAAACGAGCTAAAAAGACCAATAATGACCAATAAATACAGAAAAATGCATTGTATTCGTTTGTATTGTAAATTGTGTCTTACAGGTAACGGATATTGCACAAAAGGACACAAACAAGGCAAACCTTTTACCTTATAAAACGAGCTAAAAAGACCAATAATGACCAATAAATACAGAAAAATGCATTGTATTCGTTTGTATTATGAGTTGTGTCTTGCAGGTAACGGATATTGCACAAAAGGACAAAAACAAAGCAAAAATGGACAAAACCGAGCATGGGAATGGAATGAGCGCAAAAATCAAAGCCGAAGGCGTACCCATTTTAATGGGCCGGGTCAGCCCATTAAGAGTTATAATTATAAACCCTTTAACTTAAACCCATTTAATAAACTTAGTCCAAATCCCTTAATCCAATACACCATTCCTGGCCCAAGTTCATTACCCGAGCCCAAGTCAAGGTATAAACACAGGGTCAACTCAAAGTCAATGTTACTGTATATCTTTTTCATTTCACCTCTTCCCTCCCATTTCACTTTCACCACAACACGCTCAGGGTAAATATGATTCATCCAATCCACACTCATTCTCCATTGCTTCTAGAAGCTCACTGACATCTATGACATCCAACTTAGCCACATTGGCGATCCCAAGAGATATCATTGGTTGATGGGACGTGTACCAAGATCAAGGGCCAAGATGAAAGGATTTGAGGCGGTTTGATTTGGATGGACGAGATTAAAGGATTGGACGCTCCTCACATCTAGAATCATCTATCGTTCACTATAAATAGAAGGCCAATCACACAGTGATGATCATCTAGGAGTAGGATTAGTGATAGGAGTATTGTAGTTTTACTTTTAGCTTATTTTCCAGCTTATTTGTCTTCAAATGTCAGTGTAATTTCCTTTTAAAGCAATGTAATCTTTCAAGTTTTAATAATATTCAAGTTTTCTTAAATCCTGTTTTTATAAAGTCTGTTTTTGCTTATATGTCATTTAGCTTAATCAATGAAATCAGAAGTTACATAAGCTCTTTTACTAGCACTTAATCAGTTTTATAAAGCTTAGTTAATTCAGCTTCATAGAAAGTACTTAAATACCTATGCTTAATGGATTGCTTAATTTGTGGATGATAAGCCAAACATGGATGGGCTTATGGCTTTCTTACCAGCTTGATAAGCTGAAGCTAGTTGATTAGCTCTTAGAGCATTTCAATTCTTGTTTAGAGCAAAGGATTAAGGTACACTCTTCCTTTTCTTTTCTTAAGCTTAAATGTCTGTTTTGCTTATTTCTAATTATCTGCTTATTTATGTTGCTTATCTGTGCTTATTCTGCCTTATTGTTGCTTAATAAGTTTAGTTTATGGCTTATATTAGTTTAGCTTAAGTTTTCATATAATTTGTCCTTATTTAGTTATTTTAGCTAATTAGCATATCTTATTTGTTTAGTGCTTAATCTCTAGGGAAAATGCTTAATTGTCCTTTATTTTCATAGTTCTAAATCTGTTTTGGAAATTCATGAGTTTCTAAGATCTTTTATAGCTTTTAAATGGGAAACCAAAATTTAAAGGGGTGTTTGGCATAAGCAGCACTAACTCATGTTAGTGCTGCCAAGTTTCTTTTGTCCCTTAAAACAATTTCAACCAGCTTAAATTTAGTCTACAAGTTAGTTTAAATCAGTTTTTAAGAAGTTTAAGTAAGCTTAGAATAAGGAATGTTAAGTTTTGAAGTTTTTGTTATAAAATGTTCAAATTATGCAGGTTCATAGTGTGCTCTAAAAGCTTATTTGTAAATTTCCTCAAAAGCTTGCTTGAGTTATGTTACTTGTGTTTAAAATGAGACAAATGCATCATTAACATCTGTTGTTGAAATCATAAGTCTTAGGTAGGGAAAGCTACTTGAGTTTTTGTTCAAAAATAGCTAAGGTCATGCTTATTTATATTTTGTTTTTATAAAAGAAGGTTTCTTATTTGCAGATCATTAGAGTTTAAGATTTAGTTAATACTTGATTAATTGTGATTGAAATTGGCTTATTAGAGTCTAAGTTCAACCTGTTTTAAGGTCTTGATTTGTCAAAAGTCATTTTAGGATCTTATCAGTAAGTCGCAAAAAGCCAAGAAAGTCTTAAGTTATAAGAGTATGCAGTTTGATTCAGCCTAGGTTTTTAGCTTTTAAGTGTTTGATTTAGCTTAATTTTAGTTTGCATGTGCTTAATAAGTCATGGTCTTAATCTGCTTTTAATTTTTAGCTTTTAGCTTTGCTTATTGAGTCTAGGATTTAAGCCCAAAATCTGTCTTCATGTTCAAGAAGTCCAAAAATATAAGTAGTAAGTCTGTCATTTTCTACTACCTTTTCTAGCTTATTCTCTTAGCCATTTTTCTTAATTTCTTCTTATTTAAGTCCTCTTAGTAGTAGTCTTAATCTCTTTGAAGCTTTTAGCTTTTAATAGTGCTTATTTGTACTTTAAGTTAGCTTAAAAACCTGTCATAAGTCATTTTATAGCTCTTATTTTTCTTTGAAATCTGTTAGCTTTTTTAGCTTATTCCTGGCTTATTTTTAAGTTTTAATAAAAGTTGTTTTGTTAAAGTTGTTTGGTGTTGCTTATATTTTAGCTTTTTCAAAAATAAAATAAAAATCCAAAAAGAAAGGCCACAGGTTTTGAACCTGTGACATTTCCTTCACACTCCCAACACTTTTAACACACACACCACAACCAACTGCGCCCTTGGGTCTTTTCTGTTAGACCCTTGGGCCAGTTTTGTTTTATACTTTGTTTTTCAGTTTTGGCTTTTTAGTTTATTTGCTTTTTAACAGCTTATCTCTTTTAGGTTATTTTCCAGTTTAATTTTTCATATATTTTAAATAAGTCAATGTAGTTTTCCTAATTTTTTCAAAATTTTAATAATTAGTTTGCTGTTTTTAATAATTAATTTAGATTTAAACTGTTTTTAATTCATTATAAATAAAATAAAAGTCAAAAAAATATAATTCTTTTTTCTAAAATTATTTTTAGTCATTTAGGATTTATAAAAAGTTTAAAAAAACATTGTTAGGGTTTAAATTTGATTTATTATGCTTAATGTCGCTTGTTAATTTCCCGTGATCGTTTTATGTTAATTTCTTAAATGCTAGATATTTGTTTTATGTTTTATTAATTTTTACATGTTATTTGTATTTTCATTAGTAGTTATAGAAACCAAAATCAAAATTTTTTAAAACCATTCAAATCACGCGATCACGAACTTAACCGATTTTCAATTCGCACCTCGTCGGGATACGACTCGGGAAGGTTTTGGATTTTACTTTGGATAAAAGCAATCTTTTCAAATCCTTAAGGAATACTTATCTTATACTATTATTGATAATTGGTATTTTAGTTATATATATATATATATATATATATATATATATATATATATATATATATATATATATATATATATATATATAGATATAGATATAATATATATATATATACTATTATATTCGAATCAATTTTTGGCGCCGCTGCCGGGGAAGTGTGTACGATTATCATGTTTCGTTCGAAGATTAGTGTTTGAAGACCCTTCTTCATGAAGTTATCGATTTCAATTGTGAATATTTTCTTCTTATTAAAATATTATAAAAATACAAAAATATTTTACATTTCTATTTTTATTTTCTTTTAATATTAAAATAACCGATTGTTAATTGTCGTTTTGGCTCATCTTTAGTTAACAAACTAAAAGAGAGGTATAAGGAGGGTCGATCCTCAAACTTCGACCCAAAAGAAGAAGGTTTTTAAAACGCTTCGCGCTTACCTGCTCCTCCGCTTCTTTGTGCGTTTTCTAGAGAGCTACCGTGCACTATTGACTTTCGGTTTACAAAAATATTTTTCTTTTTTATTTTTTCTTTTCTTTATGTATTATTTGAAAAATCTATAAATATTCTTCTCTACCCCTTTTTTGTTTAATTCTTCTCTTTATACCTCTTTAATTCTATCATCATGTATAGGTTTAAATAATGTTCGTCTTGTGGAGCTTTGTATAATAGAAAACATTGTTGTTCAAATGTGAGTTCCGTTGATAATTTTGTTCGTGCTCATAATCTGATCTCTTATGATGAAACCTCTGACTCATCTCAACAACACCCACGTAATTGTTCCAAGTGTGGAGGACCGTTTGGTGGTCTATATTGTCGACAATGTACTTGCGAGCGGTGTAGAAGAAATTATACGGATGAAGTTTGTGCTTTATGCTGTTATGAAATTGAAAAATCATTCGTTAATGATTCAAATCCAAATTCTTTCATTGATTCTCCAAAAAAAATTAACCCACCTCTACAACCCCAGACGTACTCTTGTGAGTCTTATGGAAACAATGCTCATTTTGGTTACGATTGTCCAACACAAGTTCCGTTTATCTCTAATCTGGAACCGTGTTACAATCAAAATTTTGATAATAATTTTCCACAAACTTCATCAAGTCTTCCACAATATCTTTGTTGTACCCGTTGTGGGGGTCCTCATGAGACTTTTCAATGTGATCAATTAATCTTCGATAAGCCTTATTGTGAAAACTACGAGGGTCCTCATGAGACTTTTTAGGGTCAACCGTTGAACCAAAATTTCTATGAACCTAATCTTTTTTATAATTCCAATTCTTCTGGTTTTGACCAATATCAACCCCCGCAGTATACCGTCATTCATCAATCTCCTCAAGAAACAAGTGTGGAAATTTTGCAAGCATAAAACCTAATGAAATCTATACAAACCTTTTTAAAGAAGTTTAATCGTATATCATTTAGAGAAATGCCAAAGGTTTAACGCTTGCTTAGGAGAAATTTTTTTAAATTCAGCATGCTTTTAGAGAAAAACAACATCAACTAGAGGATATACAAGAATTGATTCATAAACTTCTTAAAGATTTGCAAATTATAAGTGAGGAGCTGGCAGAATATATTAATTCTCCGAGTTGGAATTGTCCTGCCTTCTACGACGATGATGATGAGTACAATATTCAATATAAGGAATATTTAGAGAATTCGTCTAATGCAATCAGACCCGACTTATCAACCGAGGATCCCAATAACTCTCTAAGTATGGGGGACGAGCACCCTAGCACTATTTTGGAAACGGAATCGGATGAAGTAATAAAGTCTAGTGTTAAGGACCTTGTCAATCCCATGTGAGTCCGAGGGTATTTCCGACGATACGTGTGATGTGCCTTTTTGTGATAATTCTCCTCCTCTTGATGTTTTAAACGATCACTTTGAGATTTTCTCCAATTTTAACGATGATTGAACTTCGAGTGAAGACGATTATTTTGAGGACATCGATTACATTAAGGCATCACCTCCCGATTCTGAGCTCGTCAGCTTAGAGGAGGTGAAGGACGATATACTTTGTGAGAAATTATTGAATATCAATCTTCTTATTGCTAAGATCGAATCTTTGAATAACAACCCCACTCCTGATTATGTGCTCAAGTCTCCTTCCCCATTTCCTATCCTCGTTGAGGATAGTGACTCTTTACCCGAATTCAAGACTTTTAGCGATCATACGGAAGAGATGAGTAGTGGCAGTACCAATACTCATTTTGATAACTCTATTCCCGAGTATGATTCGTTTCTCTTTAACATTGAGCCCGGTCAGGGAGAGTTGACTAGCGTTGTTATGGAAGATATTTTGGGAGAACCTCGTGTTCATGTGCCTAATGTTTACCCACCCATCCCACCCTTATAGCTGATTTGGAGCTTTCATTAAATTCCTGATGATTCTCTGGGATTCCGATCTTAAAAAGTTTTCTTTTCCTTCTAAAACTGAAACAAGATTTCTTGATCCGAGGATATTTCTTTGAATTCTAAATCCAAGAGTATTTCTATCCCTCGGGATACAATTATCAATCTCATTTATCCGTAATCCCTCTTTGTCAAGTTATTAAGACTTTTTGCTTCGATTTTTCAATTCCGAAAATGTAAGAAAAAGTTTTCAATCCGGTATTCTTTCTCTAATCCCCTTATCCCTTTCATCATGGCAAAATCACATTTGATTTTTTTGATACCGATGATGAGTATTCCGGAGGGGACAATTCCTATCTTGGACTTTTCCTTATCTTCTCCATTTCAAATCCCCTTTCCTTTGACAAACTTCAAGTATGAGGGATCGACCATGCTTCAGACTCGGTTAACAAAATAAGCGCTTCGTGGGTGGCAACCCAAGCTTAGTCCTTGTAGTAGTATATTAGTAAAATATATTAATGAATAAGTAGTGATGTGAAGGAGCTCGCCTCATCCTTTCTCATGTTTCTGTTTTGAATTTAAATGTCCAGGATTGTGCCCGGATTATGAAGACTCACGTGCTTGGTTGTAATTTGTCCCATCGTCCACTAGATCTTTAAATCCGTCGCATGCTTATATATGTGGAATTCCAATATCCTCGAACTTAATTGCATTAACGTTATCTATTAGCATAATTACTAAACGCTTTAAATTGCGTAGAGACCGCCCCTTAATATTTAGGATTATGCCTGTGAAATATAGTATGGGGGTGAAAGTCTCACGATTGATGACAATTGTCTAGTTCTATTATGGGGTAACTTTTATTTTATCTTACTTTTGCATATCCTCACGCTGTCATGTAACCCCCGTTTTTTTTTTCTTTTTCATTTTCTCCACTAAAAATAGCAAAAATATGTCCAAAATTTCAATTTTTTTTTCCAAAAATAGAAAAGTATTATTGACACATGTATTGTCTTTTTTAAAGTGAATAAATTTTTGACGTTGATCAACCAGTTGCGCTCTAGCTGCCCTTTTAACTTATACAAAATTAAAAAGCTTTTACTAGTCCTTTATAAAAAGAAGCTTTTAAACCGAATTCTAGCTTAAAAGAGCCAGAGATTTGTCAAATTTCCCATGTTAGAGACTTTAAATTTGCTAAAGCTTTGTTTTTATTAGACTAAGCATTCACAATCTTTTTTATATAAAGATTTTAATTGTGCGAAGAACAGAAAAGATAGAGTTTTATATAAGTAAATATGCTAAAACATAGTAGTAAGTTTGGATCTCTTTAAGGCTCAAGGGGTTAATAATAGATTTTAGCCCCCCCAGCTAATAAATGTTATATAATTGTTAATAAATAAAGTTGCTTTAGGTTTTTATGTGTTCATAGTTTAATCACTTTGTAGAGATTTCATTCTGGTGCATAAGGAACACAATCGAGGTTTTTTTATTGATGTGGTACGGCCTCATCTCCACGGTTCTTGGTGGTTGAGGACCCCGCTGTCTATGCGTTGCTACAAGACCAAAGACATTTGCGAATGAGAGGCTAATAATAATAAAAAGGTTTATGTAATAAACCAAAAGAGCCGAAATAATACCACTACCTCTATTTGCCGGCTCATAGAACGCGATGTTGTAGTCGTTTAAAAGGGTGGAAGTAATAATAACAAAAAACTATGGGCCTAAAATAGTTCACTGCCTCTTGCCGCTCACAACCGATGTGGCATCTTCTAAATAAAGCACATAGAATTATCCAAAACGATAAAAGTTTGTTGCATCTTCTGGCTTACAACCGATGTTGTCATGCAAGCCTTCTAAAAGGTCAAGGAATTTCACACGGGTTGAAATAAGACTCCTGGACCATGGTCGGCTCGCATACCGACGTGGCAGTTGTTTAAAGGACCAAGGTTTAATAATGTTGCAATAATAATAAAAATAAAGCCAAATTTTGAATTCGGGGTTATCTAAAAAGGATAGCCCCTAAATCATTTGAAATTTTAAAACCTAATGGTGTACCTTAATATCCACACATAACGTCTCTTTAAAAAGGATTTCAACTAATTTGTGGTCTAAACACCGGGTATTACTCTTTTAAATGAATACGTCATTAATTATATGTCACAGAATAATAAAAAAAAAAAGCTTTAAAGGATTTAGGAAAAAGGGAGCGAGAACAGTAGCTTATGCATCCACAATTAAGCCTTTATGAGTATTTGTAGCATCTTAACTATTATTTAACAAATGATTTTGTATTTAAGAAGCTTGGTTTGGGCGGTGAAAAATCCAAGGACGTATTGAATTTATACCTTTTAAAATGTTTCTTGTCTATGAAGATTATGATATGTAAATAAATGCAAAAAATTGGTTAATAACGGTGTGCTTTTACAAAACAAGTAAATTTTAATCCCCTAAATATAAACACTTATCTACTTTTCGGAGTGATTAGTCTAAGTGGGTTTAAAATTGTGGTTATCTAATTTTTGAACTTATATGACATTGCGTGAGGACACACAAATAGCTTAGTATGGGGATTTTGGTATGTGCTTAAATACACATACCTTTTACCTGATAAAATGAGCAAAAAAGACCAATAATGACCAATAAATACAGAAAAATGCATTGTATTCATTTGTATTGTGAATTGTGTCTTGCAAGTAACGGATATTGCACAAAAGGACTCAAACAAGGCAAAATGGACAAAACCGAGCACGGGAATAGAATGAGCGTAAAAAACTAAAGCCGAAGGCATATACATAAACAGTCTAAATCCATAAATCCTAATCCGTTAATCTTGGCCCAAATTCAAGTCAAAACCCAACTCCTATACTCCCGGTCAAAGTCACACTTATAAAACACCTTGGTCAAAATAATCTAAACCCGCTAAACCTGTCACAATTACTATTCATCCTTCACCCCCAATTCACCCAGCCATTTTCACTGCAACAAATAAAAGGCACGGGTTAATTCCTTTTCACCCTACACCTCACCTCCTTCTAGAAGGACATAAGGAAAGGGTGTGCTCTGCCATGTCAGAGCCACGTTGGCGATCCCAAGGCCCACGATTGGGTGATGTGACATTTTATTAAATCAAGGGACAAGATTGCAAGATCATTATGGCGGTCAGGATTGGATGGTTTGGATGATGAGCTCTTAAGCCTCTCACACAACAAACACAAGAAGCACGTCCCAAGCTCCAAGTTTATCTATAAATAGATATAGTTTTTAACACGGTAGGGGCATTTAGCTTAGGAGTAGGAGTAGATTAGGGTAGCTTATTTGTCTTCAAATGTCAGTATAATTTCCTTTTAAAGCAATGTAATCTTTCAAGTTTTAATAATTTCAAGTTT